>JAITYZ010003741.1:0-11211 GCA_027744595.1 Paronellides praefectus
ATCATTCGGGCCGGTTTTACTTTATCCAAACAGTCACTGCCATCGCGGAGGAGAACGAAAAATCACTTGGAGTCTCTCTTTGTTCTCTTGCCGTTCCTTTTTGGCTGCTATAATACTCCAAATGTCTAAATACAAGTTCAAGTGTTAAAAGTGGTAATATATATGTGCGTACAAAAGTATGTGGATATTCCTACATTCTATATACCCAATACCTAAGCTTTTTTCCTCATGTTACTACTGTAATATATAGGTAATTTATATGTGCATGTCTCTATGACCCTTTGTTTCGCTATATAAAATGTCTTGTTTCAACGATTTAATTCAGCGAAGGAAATTCTGTAGCAAACGATGCATATATGTACCTAAATGCCAAATTCATGTTGTACATGTGTCTGTCTACTTAGTGACTGCTAATGATTTGATTTCTATAGAAAGATTGATTGCGCTTAAAAACATGTATGTTATGTAATGGATTTAGGCTAATTAACTCTCCAATCCAAGGCCCGCAACTTAAGTTTAACAGATCTCTTGTGCAGTGAAACCTAAATCTAAAGCTTCGATGCAAAACATTCCTATATGTGTAGAAAGCAAAATCTATCTCAAGGGTATGGAAAAGGCTTTAACGTGACGCAAGTTTTACATTTATGTCAATAATATTTATTTTTTAAATCATCAATCAGATAATGTTACCTGAATCATCTCTAAGTTGAATTTACTTCAATCCCTTTTGAATTATTTATTATGAACATAGGTAGTCCAGCCAGTGTCGTAACTGCATTAATGTATCACTATAACTTTCCATGCAACAAGCAGCACCTTCCTAAATAGCGTAAATGTACTACTGGTACTGCATAATGTACAGGGAAGAAGGAATATGTAATATGTACATTTTTTATATTATTTCAATTTACTGTGAAGCATTCTATTTATTCATTTGTGTTGATCACGATTTTGTCATCAAGCTGTTTCGTTTTAAGTTTCGGATATTTTACAGGAAGGCTGATGTATAAGCCGACCGACAATGTGGTCGTATAATAAATACGAGGTACTTGTCATTATAATCGGATTTACTCGTTTGTTAATAATCCTTTGATGTACATTGAAAAGCGTAAGTTAATTTTCACAAATTAATGTGAAATCTGGTGATTCTTTTTGTTCCAGGATTATTTCACTAGTACGAGGGCTAAAAGATTTGTGAGAACGTATAGTTTTATAGTCTATCAGTTCCATGAACTCGGTCCCGTTCACGGGTATAAATAGTTGACAAGATTTGACATGAATTACACATAATTCGAAATACCTTGAATGAAAGCCTGCAATCCCACGTAAAATCACGACGTACGACTACGTTGTACGTTCAGTCGTTTGGAGTAATAGTTGTACTCTCGACAAGAAAGCATTTGTGACACAAGTTGCAACAAAGCATCATAGTCTGTGGATGAAATATTAGACGTTTCTTTATCACTCATATTGAATTCAAAAGAACTTGAGTTATTATTGGTAGTTTAGTGTACGTAAAAAATGTCATGATTTGGTTGACATCCATTCATGAACATAAACAAGTAGTCTACAAATAAACATGTTATATTGTCGTATCATTGTTGTTTTGTTTGTATAAAAAGCACAAGGTCCTTCGAAATCCAATATTCTTTGCTCAATAGAGTATATAATAAACAAAATGTTTGTAATAGTAGGGATTTGACAAATCTTATCTTGTGTAGCATGTGTGGCATTGATATTGTTCATTCATTCAGCGACACAAAAAAGTAAGGAATCTTGTTCTATGAAATCTATTGCAAAATTACTCAGGTATGCATATATATGTATATATATAAATGCTTATACTTTATTAAAAAGAGGACGAGAAGTTTAATATTTAAGATGAACCCTCAATGAGACAATTTTCCAGGTAATATAATTGGTGATGGGATTGTGTTGTCCTTTTTACATGCTTGAGCAAATTTGTATACGCGTATGATGCGATGTCATCGATATCTCTTTTTTTCTCCATTCAAAAGAATTAGATTGCTCATCATCGCACGTATGTGTATATGTGCATCTGCGTCTAGTTTGGGTGTTGTGCTAACTCAACCACACTGAAAGTAACAGAAAACGGAAACGTGTTATTATGTATTATGTATTGGTATTATGTTCCTGCTCCCTGCATTTGAATCCAAGTTTCCCAATTTTCCAACAATTTCAAAGGTGCATGATGATTATGATTGGGGTTCGGGGTGGGGATCTCATATATAAAGCTTTTGTTGATGTATATATTTTATACATCGTACGTTGAGTTCACTGAATAGTCAATAGTTGAAAAAAATAATGATAAAGATAATAGACTCCGCTTAGATAATGCTATTCAATCCTATTTAAGCTTCCGTAAATTCAATACACATCTCATTGTGTCGTCTTTTGTGTGAGGAGGATTTATTCATGCCGTATATAATGGTAATGATGACACGGAGAATACTCATTTGTTGTATTATTTTCTACAATGTTTACTATTTCGCGTTCTTTCTGAAATTATAAAGATGAGGGGTGTTTGTTTGCTGACATCAAAAACCAAATCTTTAATTTTTATCTGCGTTGCCTGGTCTTTTATGAACAGTTGTGCCCGCATTATATACTCATTCTAATCTACATAGCTTTTGTACACATACAAAATTTAATTTCACTCGCTGTGCTTTTTAGCTTGCATGGTAAAAATGAAAGTATGCATGCATGCATATGTAGGCAGTTATAAGGGCTATTTCATCACTATTATTTGCATGCATACCTAAGTAAGTATACTTCTCGGATAAGGTGTTGGTTGGTGTTGGTGGTAGAGGCATTATAAGTGGCTTTTATTAATAAAGAGATAAAGTATTCAAGTAAGTGTACTGTTAGGCTGTGTCTTAGAAATTCGGAGCCCAGGTTCTCTCTCTCTCTCTCTCTCTCTCACACACACACACACACATAGAGATGGAGAACGCTTGTTGATGAAAAGCGAAAAGGATAAAAGTGAGGCAGTGAAGGATGAAAAGTGGAAAGTTGGTGTAAAATATCCTAGGTGAAGTATACGCAAAAGGTGAAAAGAGGTACGGTAAATAAGCGGAAAGAGAGAGAGAGAGAGGCAGCTGTGAGAATTTTGTTGTGAGGTGAAGTTTATACTCACATTTTGCGGAGTCGAGTGTTTTTTGTTGGTTCACTCGAAGAAAGAAGTCGTGAAAATAATGCTGTGCGAGATGATATGAGAAGATGCAGATAGGGCATGTTAAATAATTTGGAGGAAGGAGACGTTTATACGGAACGGTGAGTTTTGAGACAAGGATGTGTACACGAGAGAGCGTATCATGACGTTGAATCAATATAACAGTCGAGCGTCGTAAAAAACACGTAAGGGCGTGAGAATGGAGGCGTCTGTGGTGTCCGGGTCATCCATTGGTTCGCACCATCTCTTTCCCGGAAAATCCCGCATGGCGTGCATCTACCCTCCATGCGCTGTTTAGATTATCCGTCATCCATACATATACATACAATCTCTCAAATTCTTTAAACTATGCTTTCTATAAATACAAAATATATATGGCATTTCTCCTCGTCTTGTTGGCGCGGCAGTGAAATGATGGAGAATATAAAAGTGACTAGTCATAGTCTTTAATGGTAAATGCTTCGGAACTATAAATATCACTGAATATTATTTAACGAGTTACTTAGTTTTTTTTGTTTTACCATTTTTTATTACCAAAATAACGATTACACCTTGCATTTACGTAGAACTAATACAAATAAATATAAACATGTGCCAATCTGGATGAGTAATGTGGAGAAAGGTATTTAAAACAATGGCCATCTATTTATTTACATAGTTTTAGATGAAAATAATGATTAATTTGTCTCATAAGCTGGAAATCGTAGCGCGCACTTTCACTTTAAATATTTTTCTCTTACTTACTAAATGTAGTATAGCAAGTCATAGCAACTTGCTATTAGCAAATGTGCCGTGGTGTCGTTATTGCCTCATGATACCAAAAATAGTTATTTTTCGTCTACATATTGTTACCCATTGTTGTTCGTCTATATATTGTTCGTGAAACAAAAGAGTTTGGAACACAATTAAAAACGTTTCATGAAAAATGTTCTAAACTTTTTAAATGCAGCATAATTTGAATAATATGCGCCGATGTTTACTCACTCAAATGAAGCACATTCATTAAAAACACGTCCCCAATATCCTTTCTACTACAATTAAATTACCATCCTTAAAGCACTTATTTAACCCTTGAATTTTTTATTTAGTGCACTCGCACTTTTTATGTATAATGTTTAATTTGTTTTTTTTTAAATACAAATAATTTTAGACATTTGTTGGTAAAATTCATGCAAAGTACATATTTTAGACTTCAGTGAATTAAAAAATATATATAGCGGGGCTAATTAAAATTGTGATTGTGATTAGAAACGAAATTCAATCATAAATATGGAGAAATTGTTACAAGAGAATTTTTGCTTTAACATAATCCATTTTATCGTCTAACTGAACAGTTCGTTATTTGATGCTTAAGGATTGTTTCTGTTTACTTCAAAATGAAGGAGAGGTTCAAATACAATTTGGCAGATATTTAAAGGGCTAGAATCGACGCAAACTTTGCGCGTTTTTGATTGTTTGTAGTTAAACAACAACATTTTTTAGTTAAGACATATGCTCTGCTCTCTCTCCTCAAGGTGAAGGTCTCTCATACGCAACCATAAGTTCATAGAAGTTTATTTTGTTGTATAATTTTACATAGAAATTGTAATACTCTTAATCGTAGTTTTATTTGGATTTTAGTGCTAATTAAATCTTAAATTCCCAAGAAAGATTAAGCTCTTATCGAACAAACATAAACTCGAAATCATTTAGAAAATGCCCTTTAGAAACCACTCTCATTTGAGCCTTTGGCCTCTTTGAGCATGGACTTTCACCGGCAGTGAGCGGCCGAAATGGTTTCCAAAGGACATATTCTAAATGATTCCGAGTCGGAATTTCCGACGCGTATCGTTATCACTCGACTCACCACTTTGAAAATTATAATTGGCATTTCATAAATATATGCGTACATATACGTATGTGGCATTTGAAACGTTTCAAATACTCCGAAAAGAATCAGATTTGGAATCAAAATGCTTTTGAGCCATTCACTGTAGAATCGGGTAAGAATTTACTGAAGTTGGTTTCGAAACATTTTTGGATCACTGTATTTATGTTACACGCAATTTTAAACAACGAACGTAGAATAGAATGTTACATTTTAACTGTAATAATCTTTCAAGTCTCAATTTTCCTCTTGTTCTGGTAGTTTTTAATACATTTCCGCTATATATTTCTATGGAAAAGGACCGTCTACCATTATGTATTAGTTCCGTTTATAAGTATTGTTTAGTTGTCTTAAATTTTAGTGAAGTGGTAATGTTGTGACAGAATCAAAACTGACGTGTTTGGTGATGTGGAATCGGGATGGGATAGATGAGCACAAAGCTTGTATCATCTATTTACCTGTATTTTCTTCATCTATCATATTTCATATTTATATCATATAGCTTTTCAAATATCGTATAAATGTGTATACTTTATAGGTAGGTATATACACAAATATTACACGATATTACATATAGGACAATTGAATAGATTACATAAAACATAAAATCGTATTGCTGGTTTCTAGTTTTGTTGTTATTCCCTTTCTTTGGAGCATTGGTTGTGAAGGGTTTGCTCCAACTGCCAGCGTGGTACAGACAAAAACCATTCAGTGAGAAATATGCGTTTTTTTCGTTATAATTACGTCAAGTTTCATACAATACACGGCTAATAATATGAAATACTATACAGTATATCGTTGTACAAGATTATATAATGCTCATTCACAAGTTGGAAAGATGAAGAAGGAAAGTCCTCGTACAGGATCAAAGTGTAGACAATCTAGCAACGTTCCGGTGCTGAGTGGCATGGTGGTGGTGGTAGATTTTACTTCACAATCAATGCGAAAAAAACAACCATACTGCAGCAGTCAGTCATCTTCGTTATGATGATGATTGTGATTGTGAGTCTCTATCCCTCTCTTTCCTTCTCACAATCAGTAAAAAAGTGTGTTACACAAAGAAGGTTTTGTCTGTACAATGCACAGAGATTTTAATTTTTGTAGAGAATATTTCGATGGAGATAGAGAGAGAGAGAGAAAGAGAAAAAAATCTGACATTGAAGGGTGAAGGACGTAGCACAACATTTTCATATAAACATGGATGCGGGCAAATAAATTAAATGACAGATGAAAGTGTGTAAGTAAAGTACATCAGTGTTGCTGTTGCTGTGTGCGATCATTGCACTGCAATGATGATGATGATGGTGAATGTGACGATGATGAAATGAGTGTATGAGCCCACATGTTTCAGAGGTGCTGTTTGTGTAGCCCTATCAAATTCAATATTAGCTTTCTTATGAAAAGGGGTTGGACCCTCCAACTGCTCCATGCAGTTTTGTCCATTGTGTTCCCCGAGTAATTGGGTAGCTCAGATGACTTCCTTTTCATACCATCAACCATGGGGTCTCTCTAGTTAGCTTTTCTGATCTTCAAAAAAAGTCTATTCATTCATATATAAAAAATTGTATGGCCCGTCCCTCAGCCAGAATAGTAACTGTGGTGGTGGTGTGTTGTATTGTTGATCTCACTGGGAATGTGTTCATCATCCTCTATGCAATGTTGTTTGTACATGTATTATGATAAAAGAGTGGATTTTGGAGAGATTCTTTTCAATCAGGATCTCAATGTGGTAGATTACTGTGTAGTAGTCTATTGTGCCGGCTTGTAAAACATACATTTTGATCATGATGATGATGCATACAAATGTAATCATGAACTTTGTGTGCACGGTCTCTCTCTCTCTCTTGTGAACTATTTTTTATTATTTTATTTTCCGAAGCATAGTAGCTGTGTTGCTTTTTATTTTGTTAGTTGAAGCTTTAGTAAATATTTCATGTAATTCGCCGTCACAGTTGTTGTTGCCAAGTAGAATATATTTTAGGATGTATCATATTTTAAAAACCTGTGTAGGTAGGCATGGATCTTATTCAGAAAAAAGTTATGATCATTTATTTTATCACAACTTTTAGCTTCATATTTAATTTATATTTATCCAAAACATGAGTTATTTACGACATTCAACTTTTTACAAAATGTATTTATAAAATGGTGTGTAAAGCTATTTTGAATTATTAATCGTAACAATTTTTATGAAGGAATTATACTTATTTTTATTTATCAACTTTTCTAATTTGTAATATCGCTATATATTAAAGTTTATATTTGTATAAAACTTTGTAGTTCGTGTGACGCAGTACAATGCCGAGATTGACGCTCGCCATGAAGCAGCTATGGAGAAGGAACGTATGGAACGGAAAAGCAAACGACAATCTGAAGGTCAAAATCAATCTAATGTTACTGCTGCACAGCTTCCAAACAGTGAGGAAATTGAAAAAAGTGGTAAGTCATTTTTGTATACCCGTAAAACTAATAACAAACAGTTATTTAAAAAAAAATATCTCTGCATCTGATAGGCTTTTTTCATAATTAAAAACAGCATTTATTTTTTTTAGTTATTTTGAGTATCTGTTTTAAAGTTAATCGTAGTCTGCATATTTAAAAGAATTGAGAGTATCCTATATTTTGATAGTAGCAGGGAATATTAAAGTTAAGCTTTTCATTAGCGGGGCTTATATATGCTGGTTTGATGATTATTTCGCCTCATGTGACTTTGGAATTAAAAGGATTGTATGACGATGGTGGGGTAATAATATGAGGAGCATTAAATTTGTCAACGAGCAAAATATCCCTTTGTTTAGGATGGATTTCATTTCACTCTGTACAGTGGGGAGCTGTTTAGAGGAAAAAGTGGGGGAGGTGTAGTATGATGCTCTTGTTACTATACTATACAGTATGTTTTTTATGCCTTTGAAAAGGAATGGCAAAATGTGCATTATTTTGTACATAGACACGTCGATTACTGTTTTGATGAAGGCTTAGCTTTTTTATACCCCTCTCCCTATTTTCTCTGTTTCCGCGTAGTTAAGAAAAACGGAATGACTAAACCTCTGATGCGAGTGTGGAATGTGGTTTTCATCCCCAGCGACTAGCTTTCTTTCTCTTTTCACTTTTAGTCATTCCACATGAAAATGGAGAGAGAAAAGAAAAGACGAGAGAAATCCTTTGATGTCAAATACAGTGGTTGGAAGATGGCTAAGAGAGAAAGGGGGATAGAAGCCTCTGAGCCATACATGTCTTCCTCTCCCCAATGGCTGTGTAACCTCTCTGTTCGCGTCTCCCGCACTTATTTTTTTATACTACACTGAGTGTAGTACACTTCCACTCTTCCAAATTCGTGTAATAAACAGTTTAAAACTGAGAACAAGCAAATTCCGAAATCACTAATAAAAAGTGCAATGAATAAAAGTATATTTGTTTTTAAAAATTCAGCCCAAACCACTGTACACGATAGAAACAGTGTTTTGCATATCGGTTGAATCCTTGTCTTGAAAAAGAATTAGGAAAACTTGTATATTGTATATTTATTTTGCGAGTAATCCAAATCCACAGAGCTACTTTGCTGAAAGACAGACAGAAAAACAATGTGATGGCGTGAAGTATTTACAGTGTCATATGAAAGTTCCTTTCTCTGTAGTTAATATAATAATAAAGTATCTACATCAAAATGATATATGTTTAATATGCCTAGGTGTTTGTCTCTATATTTTAAACCTGGTATATTATTTTATAATATAATATATGTAACATACGTATATATTTATATATAAATACATTTATTTCAAGTTGGCACAAAGGAGTATACAATATTTGACTCTGACTGCGAATTATTTTGGTAGAACCGCATCCTCTCTTGTCCCGGTAATGTGGTTGTATACACATTTGAGAAACTTTTTCTAAACTTGTATAACGAATGAGAGAGCGAGAGATAATATTTATGTACATTTACTCACAATATAACATAAATATATATATATATATACCTACACACTTTTGTACCTATTTATATATAATGCATGTTATCAATAAGAAAAGGAGGTTTCCGAAGGTTCTCTCGCTCTCTGTGAGTGAGTGCATCTTCTTGACGATGGCGGATATATTCAGCAGGCAGGGGCAAAATAAAATAAAATAATATAGTGGGGAAGGAAATCGTATATTTTCATGTAACAAACTCCCTCAAGTATATATATTATACCTAAATATATATACACATATATATTACCTGCGCGTTGTATTATTTTTATTATTATTATTATAAATGTGAAAGGAGTAGCAGGAATAATAAGTGTATATTATAAAAAACATGGTTCATTTCAAAGCTCTGCTTCTTTCTGTGATGATGATGGAGGACAGAAAATGTTGAAGAGGACTTTGACGTAATAATACGCATTTCAACGCTTGACTCTGACAGCTTTTTCTCGGTCGAACGATCTCTCTCTCTTTCTCTCTGTCTTCCTTTAGCATTCAGTGACATGTGAAGAAAATTGGCGGGTTTAATTCTCTCCCTGCAGGATTCTATCTATATAGCATCAAGCTAGGCTTTTCCTCCCAATAAGTCTTTCACTCTCTTTCTCTCTTCTCTTCTGTCGTCGCTTCTCATCGAAATAAATTGTAGTTCTTTGTGTGATGAAAAGCCAGAAAAAAAGAACCCAAAAGATAGAAAGAGAGAGAGAGAAAAGAGAAGAACCAATCTCCGGAGTCTGGTGGGGTTCCACACTCTAATTTTCTGGCGTACTGACTGAAGTGAAGTTGTTCCCTTTTTCGTTGGAAATTTCATCACCATCATCATCATCATCATCATCATGATACTCTGTATTCAACTAACTGAGAATAGTAGTACTACAAGTAGTGGTACAAGAGACCTTTCCTTCATGACAATATTGCGGCTTACTGGCTTGGCTGACTCACCACCACCCGACTAGGATTCAACTAGTCATCATTATCATCAATATTATGGATGAGCACCACGAGCATCATTCATTGCGTTCCACCCTACACTACATCTCTCACAATTTATTATAAATAGTACCATGTTTGTACTATTCACTCATTTCAGACCTTTAAAATTATTGATGATTCTGATTTCCTGATCAGGAGCGACGAGACGAGAGATTTTACATTTGTTATTCGATGGATAATTGCAAAAGTTTTTTCATTACCTTGATGGATATTCGTTTGAAGAAGAAGAAAAAGTTTTCCTAAAAAAATGTCTATCATTTATTTGATGCACTATACATCAAATGTGTTCATGTTTAGGATTTAACATTTTTTGGTACCATAATAATAATGTACAAGAAAGTTTCAATACCGGTAATACGGTTTTAAACCTTGATGCATGAGATGAGGTCTGATTGATTTTTGGATGAATACAATATATAAAAGAGTTATGGATAGAATTCTTATGAATGTACATAAAAGTTTTCGATGAAACATTTCAACATTCTCAGTTTTAGTAGGTACGACACTTCACTTGCATAAAATCACCACACCTTTTTCTATTTTTGGAGTGCAACGTTATCCGATAATCTATTTTGTTATATTTAAGCTTGCGTTTGGATTAAAGAGCCACTCTCATCCTACATCGCATAGGCTACATAATCACAAAGTTGCAAATATTTGTTGCATATAGTGCCAGTAGTAGCTGGTTCTCACATAGTGTGGGTTGAAAAAGCTTTTATTAACCTATTTCAAAAGTCTATTAAACCAAAAAGACTAAAATGTTGCATTATATTGGCTATAATATTAAGCTATTCTAGGTATATACCCAAAACGAAATTCTGTCAACATTTCCTGTTTAAGTCATTAATGCTTGATAATATTGTATGATATATTAGGATGATGAAATAATGATGATTAAACCAAAATTCTACAAAGATTTAAAGTATTTTTGCTTCTAATGCAAATATTTCTGATGACATGGTGTACAAACAGACTAAAAATCGTATGTGTTGATATTGATGATGTACATGCATGCATGAAAGGGTGCTTGTAGTGTTGCTGTAATAAGTTTTTACAAAGATGATGTAAAAAACATTACTTCAGATGGTATAACGCTGTATAAGATATCTAAATGTCGATACCAGGTACTTTAATAATTTCATTTTCCTTAAAAAATGTTATATAATTGTACATTTAGCTCTACAAGTTATCTCTT
>JAITYZ010003742.1:0-10513 GCA_027744595.1 Paronellides praefectus
TAGGCTCCTTCACAACTCAACTCACACACACAGATAGATTTCAGCTGATTGTGATGATTACACCCAAACAATAATATTATTATGCGACTGCCTGTTTCTCTCTATTCTCTGACAACAGAGTCAAAATGATGAAAAGATTGGCACTTTTCTGCAATTGCAGTTTGCAGTGTAGTAGCACCATCAGAGCAGCTTCCACGAATGAAAAATAATGTTACTTTTTACTTTTATTACCCAACCTTGATATTTACGCTACAATATAACACAAACACGTAAGTATATATCTGCTTCAGCTGGTTGCTTTCTACTCTACGTGTTTTAAGGAGATTAGTAAACACCATAATAAAGTAGCAGGTGAAAACTCATAAATATACTGGGTGAGGCCCAGTAGTCCTGTCCTGCAAAACAGTTGTCGAATTTCAAAATTCTAATTAATTACAAATTACAATTATTCGATTTTTGCTCCTAATCTAATCTATTGTAAGTTGGAATTGACCTAAGGGTCCCACTTTTTTTTGTATTTTGGACTTTAAAGATTTTTTAAAACTTACATTTAGGTTAGGTCAAGAAAAAAGATCCCTTAGGAAAACAATCCAACTCTAATTTTAATTAAATTATGTGTAATTAAATTGCGGTAATTGATAAAAATCTGTTAGGGCAGCTAAAAAGTAAGAGTCATTAGAATGATTTTAATTCCGTTGAAAAAATCGGTTCATTCGCAAATATCCAAGTTGACATTTTTAATTATGAAAAAACTCAGAAAATGGCTAAAAGAAACGTTTGTAAAGTCTTTTAAATTAAATTCTATCATGCATTATTCTATTCTACGTATTCTCAAAAAGACGGACAAACAAGCAGTACACGGACTGCAGGCACTTCTATCACTTTCATTTATTTATAGGGGGCGTGTGTTAAGAAAAATTCTGTGTTATAAAGACCCCTTTTACCTAGCATCAATTGCGTATACCAAAGAGTGTAGTTGGATTTGAGATTTTTCTTGAAACACGTACACATAAAATGGTCTATTCTATACATCCAAGACACGTAAGGATTTCGGCGTATTCAAACAAAGTGGTTTTCATTACACGTGATCCACATGAAAATGTTACAAACCCAAATAAATTCATTTGTTTTGTCAGATTGCCGTCTGATGGAGATAATTTTTTGTTCAGAATAAAAGGAAAAGAGTTCTGGCGCGCTACGATTTCTTTTTGGGTCTGTTCATATCATACTAAACTAAATACATACATAACATACCAACTCCACAATATTTAGTAAATAAAAACTCTCAAAATTAACTTCTCAAAACAATCCAACAACAAATTTTTATTTTATACCTGACAGAGGGTTTTACTGAATCCATGTTTTCCATTTTTAGAATTTCATTTTTGAAGTTTGTAAGCACCTTTCTGGAATATGGTATTTTTTGGCGACTTGTGAATAAGCGGTAAGAATTTGCTTTGTATGAGATCTTCCCGCGCACACCTTTTATTCCCTTGTCCATTGGAATTTGGAATTAGGGTAGTATACCAAATAGTATACCCAAATGATAATGAAATGAAAAAAAGATTTTTTTTCAGCCGCCTCCAAAATGCTTTCTTCATAAAAGTAATCTCCCAACATATGATAAGGTGTAAGGAGAATGCATGAAGCTTCAGCTCTGCTGCTGCTGCTGCTGCTGCTCGTCCAATGGTAAATGTTTGATGCTGTTTGTTTGTGTGCGAGCCAGAGAGGTACCTGCTCAAGTGATGTTTAAGGGTGTTGACGATTTCCCATTGTTATGCATCTGGTTCCGGATAAATTAGTTAATTAGTTTGTAAACTTTGATAATATTTGCATTTAGATTACTCCCAGTGAAATGTGAAAAATTGTGAGCATCTGGGAGTGTTTATCGGGGGACATAATAGTTGTTTATTAGTAAAATACAAGGCGAGTAAAGGAATTGGAGGGAAACAGGTATACGATTGAAGGAGGAGTTATTATTGAGAGGTAGTTTGGACAAAAACAACAAAAAAAACCAAAACAAAAGGGTAAGGGAAAATTTTCCTTCTTTATGTTTACATTTCGTGATAAAATTTTATGGTCATTCATTACTAGTGTAGCAGTATTGGGGATGTCTCTTCCTCGCCTTTTGTCATATTATCATTCCTCTGTTATTATGATATAATGATTACCATTCACGATGGTTTTGTACAAAGTAGGGCTCGTCTAGGGTAAAGGCCCTTGAATACCTTAGTTGACTATTAGGGCTAGGTTTGTGCAGATGTCGGATTTTAAAAGTGTCTGCCTTGCACTTGTGATAAATAAATAGAAACAGTGTGTTTGCTCGTGGTTAATTTCCTGTGACATTTAAACTGGATTTCCACTAAAGTATTTACCGAAAGACAATAATATATATTTTTTGTGTAAGTAGAGTTAAAATTCAGACATGTAATTTAACGGTGGATTGTAGAAATCGTTTTGGTTAAAGTTAAAGAATATTATACGACAGCTGCTCAAGAGACTTTTTACGGATTCAAAGTAATGATTTTTTGTTGCTTTTCCTTATAGTTTGGAAGGCCAGTAACTGTAACAGCTTCACAATGGAGATGGAAGTGACAACTATAAACCAACCCACGGAAATATCGATAACAGAAGGTGTGACTGTGGCAGAAGGGGAAGTAATCATTTTACCCCCCGAGATGCATCACTTGGTGGACGAAGCTTTTGAACGGTTTCAGGAACTTTGTGCAGACCTCAACCTTGATGCTGTGACAAAGGAAAACACATGGCGCACATATCTAACTGTCAAGCAGAAATTTACTTTGGAGGTTAGTGAATTTGATTAAAATTACATAAATGTTATAAAGTAACAAATTTTAAAAAAAATTATCAAATTTTCAGGGTGATCCAGCACATTGGCTATGTTGTGGTATTTATGTAGCTTGTCGTCAAGCATGCATTCCTTCCGTAGGGTCCCCATCCACTTTTCATGGAAATTATGTCAATTTGACACGATTACTTCGTACTTCTAGATTAAGGTATGATGATTATGATATTCATTATTGTATATTTTAATTGACGTTAATAATTCCACCTTTACTCATGTGTCCATTTTTGCATTCCATTTTAGTTTGGTGGACTTTTTTGACAAAAGTAGAAAATGGGCTGACATGACAGATTTGAATCAAGAATTCCGAAGTAAAATCGAAAGATTAGAAAGGAACTTTGCAGTGACTACTGTCATCTTCAAGAAATTTGAACCAATTTTCAGTGGGATCTTTAAAGATTTTTCCCGACTGGAATTGGACGAATATCGGGCAAACAGAAAAAAGTACAACCAAGTTTAATTTTGATAATATTAACGTAAACTATTTGGGTTTATGATGATTTGTAATTCTTCATTATTGATATTTTTTTCAGATTGAGTCCTAGGTCTGCGGCTGATTTATTTGAATTTTGTTGGACTCTTTTTCTATGTGTCAAGAGTTCTTTGAGAATTAGTGACGATTTGGTAAATTCCTACCATTTGCTCTTGGCTAGTACAGATCTTGTTTTCTTCAACGTTGCGCATGCTAATAGGAAAAGTCTGTTGACTCCCAAATTCCAAGGTATAAAAGTTATTTTCATTTTTATGGTACTAAGTATATTATAGTACTAGTACCACTCTATTTTGGTCGTTGTTGTAGTCTGATCAATTAATTTGGATATGAAACATTCAGAATTCGCTGACATGGCAGGAATTGTTGACTTTCGTCTTATCGGGTCAGACCCTGCATGTATTATCAACGCTCTTTGTGATTTGTATGATGGGATATCAGTGGAAGCTAAAACCATTAAAGAGTACTGGCTGAAACCAAAAATAAGGAATATGATTGAGCAAGGCGTAAGTTTATTAGATTTTATTAGACCACATTCATATTATATATATATATTTGTTAAATATTCCTTATACATAATATGTGATATGATTTTACCTTATTACCTATAGTTATTGAGAGGCGATCCTGACACTCTGACCGGTCTCATTGATGAAGATGCGTTTGAAAGCAATTCTAAGCGTTTGGAAAAAGAATACGAAGAATACGTTCTGACAGAGGGAGATTTTGATGAGCGTATGTATCTATCTGCTGAACGGCAAGCTGACTTTGGTATGGACACGCAAGATGACTTTTTGAAGACTTTTGACAAGCAAACTCTTTTTAAGACTTGTCCTCCACTTAATGAATTGCGCCACTTCATGCCAGCAACACCTCTCACAGGAAAAAAGTACTTGGGAGAAAAGGATGACCCAATAATTTCTCCTGTTAGCTCCGCCACACAGACAGTTAGCAGACTTCAGGTGAGTGGCCAATGGTTAATTACTAGGTCACAGCAATTACTGCGAAAAGCTCAATAATATAATATTATATTTTTTTATTTCTATTTCTTCAGGCACTCTTGAGTGGACGCAAGGCAGAAGCTAGCCAAATTTTGCGTGATATCATCGCTCAGTTTCCCAAGGATCCACTTCCCGCGATGGAAGAAAGACTAAAGAACTTGTCCGAATTATTTTGCGTTCGATTTGCTTGCACCAAGGGAGAGAAACTACCCGGGATGCACACCGAGTTTGCTTATTACAGAAGTCAACTTGCTCAGACTTTGTATTACAGGCTTTTGGAGAGTATTTTGGCGGCGGAGAATAAACAGCGTGCAGATAAATCTGAACTAGCAGTGAGTACATCTTTTATTATTATGCAAGTCGAAACAATAGGAAATGTAAACTTTTGCATGCATATAACTAAACCTGGATCGTAATTGTTTTTTTTTCAAATTGCGTAGGGAGTCATGATGGACGAAAGCTTTCAGACCAGCCTTTTTGCTTGTGCCTTGGAAATAGTCTTGTTTTCGTACAGTTCTCCAAAACGTTTCCCGTGGATTTTGGACGTGTTCGATTTACCTGGGTATTCCTTTTTCAAAGTGATTGAAGTCGTTGTTAGAGCTGAAGAAAATTTAAGTCGAGACGTTGTCAAACATCTTAGCCAGGTAAACTGAAAGACTTACTTCTGCTGATCATGGTTTGCAATGTAAACTTTGCATTTTGTGACGAGTAAAAATGCATTTATTTGTTTGTAGGTGGAAGAAACTGTTCTTGAAGAATTGGCATGGGCCGAGGACAGTCCATTGTGGACTGCATTAAGCCAAAGAAATGAGCCAACTCCATCATGCGAGGAAGTATTTCTTCCTTCTCAAATGGAGAAGACAGGGGATCAACAAAATCCAGAAAACCAACCAAAGCGTTACGCTGTAATAAAAAGTGAGTTTTTCAACTCCATCCAACATTTCATGATGACACATACTACTCACTATACTCATCTAATCAATCGTAACTAATTTTTTTTAAATAGCCCCACAGGGTGAGAAATGTGTCCCGGTAGCCGTAGGGGGCTCAAATCAGTCAACTTTAATCATACAGGATAAAAACAGCTCTCAAATACTAGGTGTTGTGCTTCCCTCAAAACACGGTGACAAGCCAAAACGAGGCAGTTCCACAGCATTGTTCTTTAGAAAATTTTATCATTTGGCATTCATCCGCCTGCAAGATCTTTGCAAGAATTTGAACATTGAAGACGATGTTCTAAGGAAAATTTGGACTTGTTTTCAACAATCCATTGTGAATTTCGTGGTTGATCTCATGAAGGGGCGCCATTTGGATCAAATTATCATGTGCTGTGTTTACGTTGTGTCCAAAGTAAGTACGACAGTTTTATTTACAATAATGTGTTTGAGAATGCACATTTTTTTAATCCTGAACCGTTTCTTCCATTAAAGGTTATCGGCAAAATCCACGAGAAAACATTCACAGAAATCATGCGGTGCTACAGATTACAACCCCAGTCCACATCTCGAGTATACCGTCTCGTTTATCTGGGGAATGGACAAAAGGGCGATCTCATTAGATTCTATAATACGATCTTCATCACATGCACAAAGGATTATGTTGCAAAATTTTCTCCAAATAGAACAGTAAGTTTTTGTAGTTTTTAGAATCGGTGATGATGAATAGCTGAACTTGATGTACTCTTGACTAAACCGTACTTTTTTAAAATAAATTATCAGGATGATGGAGAGATCCCTCTGTCGCCAGTTCCCCACTTGAAGGCCACTCCAATGTCTCCTTGTAGAAAGGTTGCTGCAAAACATCAGGTCTTTATTCGATCATTAAAGGGAGCCAAGTCTCCATCCCCTACTAAACAATTACGGTATCAATTCGCAAGAAGTCCAAGTACCAACTTACGTGCAATAAACACTATGGTCCAGTCAGCCGAAAAGTAAGCCACACTAATACCAACGTAAACATTAAACATGTACCCTTTTAATAAAATACTCAGTCTAAATAATCAAATTATTATTTGTATTTTAGACCAAAAATAGCAAAGAGGATTTTGGTTGGAAATGAGGCGGAAACAGCAATGGAATCTGTGGTTCCCAACAAATTTGTCAAGAGGCTTCAAGAATTCATTGTGGAGCGCGACGCTATGGAGTAACTTTCAAATTTTTACTACAAAGAATATCATACAAAGGTTCATGCCCTGTAATTAATCAAATTAACCTATGCATATATTCAATTGCGTAGTTTGTAGCTTATAATGGTTTTTCCCTTTAAATCAATTTATCATATTATGTAATAAAAACTATTATCTCATTTACATATTTTCATGTATGTATAGCGTATAGCGGAATATATAGTTGTTATAAGTCGATTTATCAAAGTATTTGACACTCAAGAGGTAAATGTATTATGAAATGTATACAATAAAAATTTATTTCACCGTAATTTATACACCAATGATACACACATTTAAGGTACCACTAACATTTAATTAAATTGAATTTTATACAGCATAATTTAATTTAATAGCAGTACGTAAAGAGATATCATGAAAGGTACTAACATAAACGAGAGCTTCATATGAGCTGGATTCTTCCATAACGTTCGCTCTCTTCTCACTTTTCCTTTTGGCCGCTCTATCGGCGTCATCCAATGATACACATTTCTCATGATATTCTTCTAATTCCTTTTCCCATTCTTCAATTTTTAACTACAAAATTAAAAGAAAAATTGAGCGTTTTTTTTGTTATCAATGCCTCAAATTAGTTCAAGATTAAGTTAATACAATACTTTACCTTCAGTTCCGGTTTGCTGAGTTTTTTGAATGAATTTAACAGTTCAACAAACAAGTCCCATACAACAGCATCTCCAAGTTTGTCCGCATAAAGAGCTATATTGTCCTTCATTATTTTCAGCGTTTTTTCATTTTGTGGAATTTGATTTAAACAATAAATTGTGTCCTGACAAGTGCGTACTGGAACAATTCCTTTGAAACGCCCGACAATCCTTTCTACAAGACCACCGAGCTGTTTTTCTTTCTTTATTTTTTGCAGCAAAGTTCTGTAACACAAGCATGAAGAATATTAAATGTGTGTTTGCATGTTTCAAAGCCCGCAATTCAAAGAATCGACTTACTTCATAATGGATTGGAAACTAGTCTGTGGAATATTATCCCTGATGGAGAGACGAGAAATAATATCAGGAATGCTATTTTGTAAAACGTTGTCCTTCTCTGCGATCTGGTTAATAAAGTCCTTGGCCATTTCTAAAAACAAAAAGTAATAATGATAAGACACAGTTGACAGACAAAAATTTTGAGAGCAAAAGTAAAACCCATGTCCAATTGTCCTTACCTCTGAGCTCGAACGAATCATCACATAAACAGGCTGCCACGTCAGAGAGTTGCTCTCTAACCTTAAGGAGATCGGAAAGGGCAAGATACCCTATATAGTCCATGCAAGCCTTTCGAACACACGTGTCCTTGCTTGAAAGACTACACAATAGTAAATGATTAAAAAAGATTAAAAGATCATTACAAAAATTACATTTCAATAATATACATCATTCATTAATACTTCTTTAGCAGTATATTACCCGCTCGTAAGAATGTCATTCATTTCCTCCATTTGGTTGGGAAATTTTACAGTTAAACGTATGGAAGCGCGCAGTATTTCCAGCCTCACAGCAAACGGCTCATTACCATCCCATAATTTCTTGAGGGTCTGTTAATAAGAATCAGAAGAAATAAGATTATAATGAAGCGGATCAACGTATTTGGATGAAAATATTCTAAAAAATTAACTATTATGTATACACACTTACGTCAAGACTTTTAACAACTGAATTTTCGCAAACAAGCATCAACTTGGCCAAAGCTTGGACACATGACACCTTCAAATTGACCGATTTGATCTTGTCAAACATTTGACATAGGTAAAACACATGAATTCTGAATACTCGAAAGAATCCTTGATCAAGTAATTTGGCAACGTACGACTTGATTGAGTCTTGCTCAGCATCAAACCCAATATGCCCCATGACCAAGTCCATTTCCGCAGCCGCTTCCTGATTGCTTTGATTCAACATGGAACTGTTTGAATTAGTGTTACTCGTACGTGCGCGCTGTCTACTGGCAGTTTTACTTTTCTTGTCCGCTTTCTCCTTTACTGTTTTCCTTTCTTTGATTTCTTTTGCAACAATTTGTTCGTAGAATGTAATGTGAGATCCTAGAAGCGCCTTTCCAAAGCTCATGTACCGAAAAAGAATCCTTTCTGACGATTTGAAAAGATCAAGTTCAGTGGTTTCATTCGATTCGGCCGCAAATACAAGGCCGTGTATGTTGGGAAGGAATCTTTTTACGACTTCAATGGGCTCTGTACACATTCTGTAGATGATTTGCGTTGACAATTCAATAACCTTTGGATACATACTATCCATTTCATTGTTTCCTTCTGCCTTTAGCCCATGCTCGATGAGGTCAATAATCTTTGTAAAGAGATCATGTGTAGGGGGGAATTTGATATCTTCAACGGGCTTCTTCCTTGCGCTGCTGGTTGTTTTAGCAGCAGTCTTATTAGATTTACCACCCTTTGTTCCATCAGCTTCTGCTGGTTCCTGTTCCATTCGACAACCCAAAAGGATGGCCTGTAGGGTAACTTTGGCTAGTTTATAGTTGTCAAGCCCTCTTTCTCCGAGACCTACCTCAATTAGCTGATTGAGATTAGATGTAATAACTTTCTTTTCAATCTGGCCTATTATTCCAAGAAGATAAGCCGCACTGCAAGACGTACTGGAATCCCAACCACCAGTTGAGAGAGAAAATGCATCCCACAGCATTTGAATGGACTCTCCGTTGATATAACCGGAACAGTACAATTGTCCAATGATGCTACTCAAACTTTCGACCAAATTTTCTGAGAGGTTCTCTACAAGTTCTACAAGTTTCTTTACAACGCCATGTGGACCAAAATTTTCCTGTCCAATAAAGATAAATTTGAATGGATCCACAAAGTCCTTCAACTCTTCATCGGTGAGCTGGGCAAGAGCATTAATAATGGAAACGGTAACTGGCAACGGTGGTTTGTATCCTGCTTCGCAAATGGCAGCAAAGAACATGACAGCTTCTTTTTTGTCGGTGGTTGTTCCAAGTTCCAAAAGTTTTCTCAGGCTTGGTTGACACTTTTCAAGTTCTAATTTCATTTGTAATTCGCATTGAATATATTCGAGAAAATCGCGATCACCCGTAATCTTTTGTGGAGCAACAAATGTCACCTCATCCAGTTCCAAATCCTCGACTTTTTCAGGAAATATTTCCTTGTGTATGGACTTGAAAAAACGTAAATAAATGTGTTCTTCCGTATCATCATCATTTTGTTGCAACGCTGCTTTCAACTGATCCCATGTATCACTAAATCTTTGCGTGCAGAGGTACATTGTTTCGCAAGCTTTCCAGTAGAGCCCATCCTTCAGATAACGTTCTAACACGACCAAAGCATTGTCAGGATCGGTAACCTTTTCCTTTACGTCCTTTGATATTAGAAAGCCTTCAAAAGTTTGGTGCAAATGAAACTCTTTGATGATAAAGAAGAGTGCCTTGGCAGGGTCATTTGCATAATCGTTTTGAATTACTGAAACGATCGCATCCACTTTCTTGTAACGTTTCTTTATGAACTCCTCTACTGAAATGATAACATGTGGAAACCTTCTTACGATTTCAATAACCAACAATGTTGCATTTTTCCGTGGGGTATTGTTTTTATCAAGAAGGCGATATTTGATGCGCTTCATTATTCTCACTGCCTCAACCGGAAGCGACTTTCTACTTTCAACTATGTCTGTCAACAGCTGTATTGATTTCGACCTCACCACTGCCGCTACATCTTGCAAATGTTTGAGAAGAATTTCGTCCAAAATTTTCCTCCGCAATTCTAGCCAATTATCTTTATTGGGTCGCTCGTCACTGACGTCATCATCTTCGTTTGGGACATTGTTATCCGCCGTTCTTCCAGCAGCGCTATTAGGGTCAGGTTGAATCTCACGCCATATCGAATTCATAAGCGCGTGGCCTACAATTACCACAGCATTTCTAACTGTGGGGGATTCAGCTTCTAGAAACTGCACTACAGTTGCAAGTGAATGTAGGAACCCTTTTGGTTGATGTACAGC
>JAITYZ010003743.1:0-12693 GCA_027744595.1 Paronellides praefectus
GAATTGAAGATTTTTTTATACTGGAGCCATAAAACTGAATGTATGTTGTAGCAAACAAAAAAAAATGAATCAAAGTGATGTACAAAGATATTTTTTTGTATGTAAGGCACAAAGTTTTGTTCCTCTTTTGTAAAGAAAAGATTAGAGAAGGAAGAAAATTTCTCGTCCTAAAAAACCCCTCCCTATATATGATTCTCTGCCCAATGCTGTTGCTGTGCTATAAAAAGGCACTTAAACACACATATATAGGTACATAACTTACCTATATTATACCCGGTAATAATATTGTAATAAATATCATCACATTACTATATACCCATCCCAATCTCATTCACATTTTTTTTATGATTTTCCTACTGTTACTCCCTTTCTTTTCTCTTCATTCTTTACTTCATAATATTTACGTGCACCTGTGCCTGCTGCTGCTGTTGTCTTCAAAACAATTTATGATCATTTAAACACTCACATCTCATATACCTATAATAAAGTAGTAGAAAACTTTGTTGTTGCTGTTTGTTGATTTTCTATGCACGTACACATAGTGTACAGTATATGTATGCACGTGAAAAATCTGTAGAGAAGGGAAGATACAACTTGTCATATCACATTATAATCTTCCGGACACCTGAGTCATTTTTCTCTCACATTTATACTGTTCCGTGGAGCGGAGGAGAGATATATATATAATACAAGGAAAAATTGTGATAGAGGGATGTAAAGTGAAAAAGAAGAAATAAATAAAATGCAACAATATAAATAAATGAAGCTACAACAAGAGAAAATGAGGATGAGGACCCACGACAAATATGATAAGATGAGGAAAATGAAATAAACTGAATGAAATCCAATTTCTTAGCGTGTTAAATCTGTTGAGGGGTTTACTTCTCAGTAAAGAAACAGAGGAATATATTTTTTATGACTTATTTTTTACCGTATATATATACACCTTCTACTTACACCTCTACCATGTACACTTGTGGTAATTGTGGGCTCTTTTCACTAGAAACAATTGTGGTAAGTTAGACAATAAAAAGAATGTTAAAATCGTATTAAACCTATTTTAGCCGACACCTTGATAGTGTGTGCTAAACTGGGATATTATTATTATTATTATTATATTTTTTTCTGCCTGATTACTGTATCGCTTCGTACCAAATAGACCTCGAGATTCCTTTGGTATTGTTGTGTTTATTATTATTGGTTAGCAAGTGCTAAAAGTTTTGTGCTAATAATGCAAGGGAAGGAAAATAAATAGCTGTTTATGATTTTAAATATAGACAGAGATGTAGGATGCACACACGTAACCAGATAAACTGTAATTTCCGTAGGATTTGTCGACGAAGGTGCAATATTGTACAATTCCGCCTACACTCCATCATAAAAATATTTTTTTTTGCATTTGATCATTATCCTTAAATAATATTACAGTTACTTTTCTTCCCCTCTCCACAAAAATATTTTGGTATATTTATGGTGTTTTCTATACACCTACAATCCTAAATACAATATATGTAATTGCTTGTGGCAAACCACACACCAAACCAAACTATGTATATAGGTATGCATATAAAAAACTCAAAAACTGTTTGACTGCTTTGGCTATTGGGCAATAAATTCAAGTCGTTATATTATGCATGAACCTTTAAACTTTAAATTGAATAACGTCGTGTATTCCACCTCCAGTTTCCCTCCTCTTCCTTGCCCCCTGCCTGGGCAAATTAATGAATAATTGTTCTTTTAGAAGGAAACAATGTTTCTTAACATTTTTTTCTTTCTTTTGCTTCATTGCTTCATTTATAAATTCCTTCACGACAGCCTTTTTTATCTATCTCTGGCAATTGAGTGAGATGTGTGTGCGTATGCATATTTTGTTGGTGCTGACGGAGCATATTTCAATGCTACATAGCACTTAATATATATGCATATACCTAAGTGCTCATCAATTAACCGTATCATATCATGACTCATTCTCCACTCAGAAAATAGTTTAGTCTTCGCAAAGCGCTTACTTCACAAAATGCGAATACCTATACCTACAAATAGACAAGCGGAAAAAATTTCAATGGAATTTTTAGGATCAGAATTTGACGTGACATTTTTTTATAATATACTTTTCTTTAATGGAATTTGATAAAGCTGCTAAATGCAATTAAGGAGCCCAATGTGGATAGGAACGACGCAGAGGAAGCTAGACAAGAGCTTGAAAGCTTTAATTGGATTTCATAACAGTACTTTCTGCACCTTGTATGTATATCGTAATTCGGGCTCAACTTCATCGTAATGCTGATGATATCATTATTTAATTAGCAACAACTGCCAAACAAACAAGACAGGACCCCAAGCAAAGGTGAATGCATTTTAGTGTCTATATTAAACTACTTTGAATATTATGGATATTCGAGACCCGTATAATTAGAAAGCTTATATTGTGCTTAAAAAGTGCTGCGAATTACAAAAGTTCAACATGAAATATTATCTGTTTACTTTGCCGTTATTAAAAACGAAAAGGGCAAAAATGCTTCAGTTTGCACTTTTTTGGATCTGGAAAGAGAGAGAGAGATAGTGTTTATGTTTGTATGTGTGTGTTCGAAATTTAATGTGAGTGATACAAGGGGCTGACCTCAAAATAAATACAAATGAGCTGCGAGAGAATGGAAAAGGTGGGAAGGGAAGATGACCTAATGCTTTTAGCGTAACACTTTTATGGCTTTCCTTTTCTATAAAAGGGCTAATGTAGCAATGTAGCATTGACAATATTTTGCGTACAACTAATATTGTACACACCTGCTGGCCAACAACATATGAGTTTCATGTACCAAAACATAAATGGAATGGATGTACAATAACTTTTATCCAAACGCATAATAAATGCTAGATAAAACGTGACATTGAGCAGCAACAGCTCATATTTTTATGCAAGGCGCCCAATAAATCTTATCATTATAGAACCACATAATTGTATAACGATTTGTCACTTTGTTAATGTGTTCTTTTGTTTTATGTAACAAACCATAATATTCTCCCTCTCTCTCTCAAAATAATATGGCAAAAGACGCGCAATTAAAATATTTGAGACATTGGATCTCTCTACTAAATCATTTTTAGTAAACATCAAAAGGATCTTATTATTATGCTTCTTCTACGCAATTTAATTTTAGACTCTTTTTATTATTATTATTTTTTACATACAAATGTATTTATGCGCAGGATAGAATGACAGAAAAGGACACAACATCTCAAACTATAACCAACAATGGAATAGTAGAGTAAAAAAATGTCTCCTTTTACAATGTGATTAATAAAAAAATGATGAATTATGCAACATGAGAGCTGAAATAAAAATTAATATTAATACATTTTTTATATATTTTTTTGGCACCTGATGAAGTTAGGATATCAGCTAGGGATAATGTGGAAGCAATAATCTGTCTTTTCTCTTCAAAATTCAAGTTGTCCAAGCTTTTGGTTCTGTTGAGATTATTGATAACAAAGCTTTCATGCTGATGATTGTTGGTAGGCACAGTGGCACAAAATGTGGTTACAGGGGCCATTTCACTACTACTAATATTCCTACCGTCGCCGATAATGATTCGACCAACGGCAACCGACACATTAACAGTACTCACACTTCTACTTAGCTTATCGCTACTGCCATTAATATTAATGTTTACATTGTCCTCCTCATCATGCTCCGGACAATAGAACCATTCGGAGGCACTAGTGAAGCGATATTTATCCTCCATGTGTCGCTACAAAATTCTGATTCTGCAGCTGCAACTGTTCGCATTTGGTAAAAGCTTTCACTGCAAATATCTTAATAAGCATTCTGTGCATGGTCGAACATTTAATATATGTATAAATACATATAAAACATACACACACCTGCACTTTCTCTTTCTAGTAATACAAGGTAAAATATTTGCGACACCAGCAGCGACCAGCAATATTCTACTTTGTCACTAAACTAATGCGACATCCTTTTCACTCAAGTTTTCTCCCAAATCAACTTCTTCACACTTCTTTGTTTAGTCCGCAAAGTGTTATACTACGCGAGCATCATTTATACGCTGAGTAGTAGTGTTCACTTTTTTTTGTTGGAAATTCGTTACAAAAAACCTAGCTCGTTCTCTTCCTGTGACTCGGTGGTCGGATGTCGGATGATTGTTTTTTTAGTACCACAGACTAACGAAATTGTTTTTACGATGAAGGATGTTGCTGATAAATCTATCTTTAAATATGTATGTATATTTATCAAAATTTTCAATCATGTGAAACAATAGAGGTTCCATTCCATGTTCCACAGCTAGAGACTGCTAATAGGACACTGGTTGTTTGTGCTCAACGGACCGGAAGAGGATATACTCTCGTTCACAGTCTCATCTCATCAGAATGATTGCGGGTGCGGGCTGAACAAGGGCGGATTACTTATTACTTGCAATTTCAATGTAATTTATTTTCGTGTGAACTACCATTTTCATGTGCTCTGGAGTATGTGTGTTACAGAGTATGATTTATCTCACTTGGTTGCTTGCTGTGTAATAGATAGTAAATTAACACCTTATAATTTAAAGCTTGTAATGAATACAGAACTTGTCACAAAAAAACACATTCACATTTCTAATCAAATAGTATGTAGGTATGCATGGATGTATAATTTTTTTACGCGTATTGTGTTACTTTTTGTGACTCAGAGTCAAAAAACACCATTTAAACTTGGTAAAGCTTGAATTTGAACTGTGAGAGGAAATATACAAACTCGTATGAATTTCAGACCACACGACTGTACGAGATTTTTTTTAAATGCATCCTTATTCACGAAGATGTGGTTTTTTCAGAGTACATTTATTCACCCCCTCCCGTGACAAAAGATTGTGTTTGAACCAATAAAATATTTTTTTCTGCTGTTAAGTGTCATTGTAGTACATAGCAGGAGGATTTTCATATATTCTTTATAATCCTTTGGTTTTGGTCTATATTTTTAATTCTGTAAAATTCACTTTGGTTGACCGACTTAGGAAAAAGTTGTTAATAATAATAATAATGTTGATATGATGGTCCTATTTTTACCATGTGTCTGTGTGTGTCTGAGTGTATCAGGTTATATAGGTATTATTATCATATTATATTATTAGTTTTATTATTCCACTATAGATGAGCTTTTGTAAAATTGTAATACAGCCAGAAAAAAAAGAGTAAGTTAATATTTTTGCGAAGCACACACACTCATCTTGCACTTGCACACATCAATTTCAAGCTCATCCAATCGTGAAGAATGAAACAATAATTTGCAATGCTTATAAAAATATAACACGGTATAGATCGTCTATATTTTTATAGTGTCTAAAAAAAATGTGTTGTTGTTACTGGGTTCACACAAGCGAAGCGTACCAAGTTCACACACGAAAATATATATATTCAATTCTGAAAATTTATTACAAGGTGGTGTGAAGTACAAACTATTGAAAGGTATTTTGAAGAGGCGTAGTCAATATATTTATGCATATTATTTTATTATTATTATTCGATATTTTTTTATATGAAAAGTGATCCAACCAAAAAATAACATCAAGTGTTACACGAACGAATCCCTTTCATATCGTTTTTCATGCAAAACAAATAATAGGTTCCAATGTCGTTTTCATTTTCATTGCGCTTGCCATAATGTAGTAAATATACTGCTGCCACTGGAATGTCTAATATTTATGTGTGTAGTAAACTTTCACACATTTATACAGAAATTATTAGATTTTCAATAATAATTTGTCTTCTCGCACTGGTGATGGGGAAAGTGTGCTAAATAACAAAAAAAAAATGCTTTTACAGCTGAAAAACAGCTCAATTCTGTCAATAAATACAGTGGAGAGTGGGAGTTGTTGAAAAACACCATAAAAACGCAGCAGCACGTTTCTTCAAACGACAATAAAGTTGCGAGTTTTTTTTATGGCAGTCGTGTCGTTATCATCAAGTTTACGTTACAACAACGTACGCAGGACTCGGGCGCACAAAAAAATTGTTACTGGCTTATTTTCACTATTTTTTTCTTCTTCTCTTTCTTTATTTCCTTGCTACCTATATAAGTAGCTCGTGTTACTTTGTGTACACATTCAACATAGCGTGTGTGTGTCAATAAAAATGGACACTGAAAGCTTTCCCCACAACTCAAATTCTTCACTGCTTTCTAATTCATAGACTTTTTATCGAAAATTACTGAGAGTGACTGTCTTCCTTCTTCGATCCAACAACAGCACAAAACTCTCCGTCATTCCTGGTTTTTCACTTGGCCCATTTTACATAATGTGGTCACGGTATTTGAGCATGAGCATTATACTTTTGGGAGCACAGGAAACACATGCACAATAACAAATAAAATAACGGAAGACTTCAGAGTAGATATTAGTTTATCCAGTAGGAAAAATGTATATTTCACGGTAAGCTTTCTCTTTCTGTTTTACCATCAAAAGGTAAAAAATTACATGCAATTATATAAACTTGCTATATTTACGTTCAACGTTTTCGGTTGGAAAGGAATTTCAGTAACAGCACACAAGAGGAAAAATAAGTTATAGTATGAACACGTATGCATGCATGCATGTGTGTTTGTGCAATGCATGTTTAATGTTTATTCTTGTTGGTCTGACTGAAAACAAGTCGGGGCAGAGGAGACGCTGACGACGGAGAAAACTGGTTAATGTAGGCAATCAGGCAGCGAATATTGAGAATGACTCTGAAAATGTTTTCTATGCTTTTTCTCAAGCACCACCACAACAAATATTCCTGACACCAACTTACGCTCACACACGACCAATTAACAATAATCCAACAACAACATGAACATTCTTAACCCTTTTCTTTTTCAAGTAAAAACTATACAATTCCCAACTATGCTAATTCACGCAAAAAAAAATAAAATAAGTGGACGTATCGGGCATAAATCCTTTCCATCAGTGTCAGGTCAACGATACAAAGCAACAACTTTTTTTTTGATAAACAGTCAAGTAAGCCACCACCACAACAGCCACACAAAAAAACAACAACCACTACCACCACCACACATATCTTCTCTAAAAGTCCTACCTACACTTCTTTTACTGCCTGCGTGCAAGAAAACGAAACACCTGCAAACCTTACAAAACAAGACGAGATGATGATTCAGTTTGCTTTACAATCAAATAAGTGCGTACTCTCTGTAAGTTTATAACGAAGTTTTAGAAGAGAGCCAAAAAGGAATAGGCAAGGCTGTACTGAAATATGAATGTGTGTAAAATACACACACAAAGAGCAAGCAACGAGCACCTTGCTTACTTGCCCACCTTTCTCAAACAAAACCAACGACTTGGCTCCTTCAAAAAAATGTTTATCACTTCTTCTTATTACAATACTTCAATCTTATCCATCATCATACCGAATAGCAAGCTCATAATAATATTATACATGTAGGTAGGTACTATATAGCCAGCACAGGTAAAATACATGTTATTTTGTAATGTATGCATTATTAGTACACAGGTAAACTTTTAAGAGAATTAACTCTATGCACGCTACCACCACATATAAATGTAATGTAAAAAACACACAAGTAAATAAAATGCATGCAACAAACACACTATAAACACACCACACAACAATAATCATCTCTCCAAATAAACTTTTGCATAGCCACAAGAAGAAGACCAAGAAGGGGGCCACTACTTCTTACTTCTTCTTACCATTGCTGCTGACGAAGAAGAAAAGAAAAAGAAGCCAACTAACTTAAAAACACAACAATAGCTTCTCAGAGAAGCTACTATATTATATACCTGTGTGTTCGTTTATCTTGGCCGTTGTTGCCGTGCATATTATGCATTGTAGTCACCATTTATTTCTTGTAAGTGTTTGTGTAGTGAACTGAACTGGGGAACAAGTGAACATTTTTCTTTAGCAGGCAGGCTGGCTCAAGACAGATGCATACCAATAAATGCTGCGACTTGACTCACTTGACTATGCGACATGCTGGAATAGATGTGAAAGATAAAAATTCCACTTTTCTTAAACAGCGCACACAACTTCATTCTCTGCAGCGGCCGCAATTACCCACTCTCTCGTGTGGTTTACACTACATACATTTTTGTGTGTGTGTAAATATAAGCATTTTTATTCGTATTTTTCTTCTTCTTCGTCGTTACTTTTCTAGCTTTTCACCTTAGCCATGTAGCAAGGTGTGTGTAATGATATTATATATACATCCACACTGCGGTCTCTTGAGACATTCTCTGCTCAACAACGTAATAATACATTTTTATACCATATTCTTTTTCTTCTTCGTTTGATCATTTACTTTTCTAAAAACTTCACGTACAATTTTTTTAACAGCCTCTGACTTGAAAATTGTGAGAGCTGCTCCCACAAGACTTTTCTTCTTCTTATAACACCCAGTCAGACAGAATAATGTAAGGTGTGTGTATGTGAAAATGGATGGCCGTTACAACAATACAATGTGTTTTGTGTACGCTTTATATTATTATAAATTGTTGTTTTTTTATATTATTATATGAAATTCTATTACGTCAGTATAGTAGTATATCTATTCGTTTCCAGTTTTGGTACACAAGAAAAACAAGAATAAATATACGGGGTTATTATTATTATGGTATGCGAGAGACCTGTAGCAAGATTTTGTAGCAATAATAATAATGTGTGTATACTTCCCCGTGTACCAAAAGTACACACAGTTAAAAAAAAATCTTATGGATACATGAACAGTCAGGATTACTTCCACGTCCAAACACATAGTCAAAGCAGGTAAATAATTCCTGCTGGATTGGATATTATTATGATGATGATGATACTGTGGCACTGGCATATTTGATGCTGTTATTGTTTCCTCTCTGTAAAAAAAGCAGGTTCCACAATAGAATCGTCGTCGTGAATAGTGAATATTACAGTAAATCTTAAAACATGCTCAGTATATATCACTCAATGACGCAGCAAGGAGCAGCGATGAATTAAAGCAGTTTTCAATTGTTTCGAAGCATTCACTTGTATTTTTTTATTATTATGTGTAGGTATAGGTATGCAAGCACCTGAGAGGATTATATAGGCTTGAGAATATATTATAATGATGAAAGGTCTCAGGAGAAGAAGAGAGGAGGAGGGTTATTCCAGGCCAGGCTGTACAGAAACAAAGATGAATTTTACTGATGATCCAAATGTGCCTCAGGCTAATGAAATGAAACAAGGATAATGATTATATTGCCTTTTGACTTTTATATATATTACTTTATTCCACCTATATAGTTATAATAATGATGGGTAAATATATATGCATCTCTAAACTTCTCCGTCTTTTTAGAGTATGGTTAGCCAGATATTATATTCTTATTATGGCCTTAAAATTCCATGTCGTACAATAATGTAGCATCAGACAACGAAATTCAAGATCATTATACAAGTTATGTTAATATTAATAAAATAATAATAATAATATGCCTATGGGTTGACTAGTAAAAATCTCTTAGTCATCAATTTATCAAATGATCTTGATTCATGATATGATAAAATATAAATATATCTACGCATTAACCAAGGAGTACCATGTATAATCCACACACATTATATATAAACTGAACCGAACCTAATCAGGTGTATTAAAGTATACAGACAGAGGAGATTTTTAATCGAAAATGGGATTGAATTGAAGCATTGATTAATCTGAACAGCAGGAACCTTATTCCATCATATAGCCGTAGGTGCATCAATAAAATTGTAATAATCAGCGTTTATCTTTAGAGAGGTTTTCTTCTACTACAACATTGCCATTTTGCGCTGAGTACGTTTGTTCATAAAAATACACATTGTTTTCGTCGATGCGGCACATTAAAACATCATCATCAGAGATCGACATCACGTAGGCATATACACCTTTTATTACTTCTTGCAAGTAATCTTGTTATTGGAAACGACGATGACATTCTCGAGTCGAGACTATCTGCCATCGTATAATTTTCTCCGACTAAATATTATGAGTAATCTTATTATGCGCAAACAATCTCTCTCTCTCTCTCTCTCTCTCTCTCTCTCTCTCTCTTATATATAAGTATGAGCAATAGTTTCCTTTGCAGATAGGAGATAGGCATATAATATGTAAGTATAGTCATAATCATACACGAGCTTGTACGAACTTGCCCGCTAAATGCTGCATTGACTACTACCATTCCCTATAAAATTTATTCAGACAATTAGACATTGACATAACTGTCGCGTCACTCAAAATCCATCGAATAATAATGACTTGAGAGAGAGAGGGAGACTTCATTGAATATCCGTTTGACATTAACTGAGAGAGAGTCTACGTTTGACGTTATATAGACAAATCAGCTAATAAATGATCACATGAGTTTTCTTTTGACTTGAACGGACGGATGGAGTGAATATCAATTGATGAATATCTTCATGAATTATTCATTTAGCTTGGTCTCTATTCTATAGATCGTCAGGATTGGGACGGATGCCCTAAAACCATTAAGGTAAGCTACACGGATACTGATACTTGCTTCTTTACCACCACCACTACTACGACCAAAATATTTGCGAGTTATTAAACTCAGTTGCAAGTTGCAACAAGAAGATTCTTAGTATACCTATTATCAGTTGCTTATCCGACATTAACCTTAATCGACGCTTCAAGTGCAAACTGACTTTGGGAACGCAGCACGATAGATTTTCGACTCTAATGACGTGTTTATAAACATTACATGGATGCATGAGAAATTGAATGGTAAGAGTTGTACCAGTAAAATCCTTCTAAAGTTACAAAAGGATAACTATTAAAGCATTATATACTTTGGCTGAAAACGTTAATGAAAATTGATAAAAGTAAAAACAACAACATGCATGCGTTTTGTACCTGCACGCTTACAAGTGTGTAAGGACCGACGTGGTAATACATAATAGCAGCAATTTTTGTATTTGATCATGTTGTTGACTACCTTATTATTACATGTTTGGCTTAAGTCAGGTTTTTATTTGAAACATTTTTTTCCTCAGTTTTCAGGTCTATAGGTAAAACGTGTATTAAAGTAAGTGCACTGTCTATTTCAAAACTTTTTTTACTAAAATCCTTGTAGAAGTAATAGTAGTTTGTGTTCTTAATAAACCAGACCTGAAACAAAAGTGAGTTAAGTAAATCTTGCAAAAGGATGTATGTCTGATATTTCATTATTATGATAAACTTGTGCCATCATCAGTCAGTCGGTCGGTCCGTAAAAAATAATAATAATTTTATTAGAAATATTTACACACATATCCTTCATCCTTTTGGGATTGACCACAAAACATATTACCCTGTTTCCACACACACTTTTTTCAAATTTCAACTTCATTCACACAACAAAGGCATATTAAAGGTATATAAAAACTTGCCACGCTGCAAGTTTCTTGAAGAAAGACTTTTTTCATGTTGAACTTGAACAAAACTAGTTGACTTGAATTTTGAATTGAGTGCATCTTCGTAGTAACTCAAACCGAAGAAACAGCAAAAGTCTCTCTCTCTTCTCGCATTCTTTTCTTCTTCGAAGGAAACAATGATGATCATCAGAGAGACTGAATTATGCATCAACCGATAAAAACTAAAACTTGCTGCTACAGTCAGCGTGCCAAAACTGCCAAGCCTTTGTGCTACATAATCTCACGTACATACATTCATATTGTAATTTTCATTTGTTGCACATAATATACGATAACATCATTATCATTAATCTTCACTCATACAACAACAACTGAAAGCTTGTATTGTGTAGCTCGCCCTTTTTTGGTATGTATAATAATGTATGTATATACGTAAATATGTTTTTGTGTGCGTAAGAAAGAATGGCCAATAATAATTTTTTTTAACACATTAGATAAGATGATGTTTGAGAAGTATGTATATTTAAATGTAAATGTATTTAACGCAATGTAGTGAATGAGCACACATGAATATCAAGTGTAACTTTTGCTTTGCAAATACACGCACTCTAAAATTCATCATAGTAGTAGACGCATTCTTGTGTCCTGTCCTCTTCTTTTTGTTAGTCTTGATATTAATATTATTCATGTAAACTCACTCACAAGTAGTAGCAGTAGTGGTAGTAGCCTCTATTTTAATGTTTTTTAGTGTTGCTGCATCAAAAAATTAAAAATATTTGGCTTAACTTTCGTCTCACTTTTTGGCTGTTATAATTAAAGACGATAAGAATAAATATTTAATAAAACTTTCTGGTTGCTCTTGATTATTACGCACTATGTACATAATAGTGTGAGTGAATGCGTATAGGTATGCGATGCATGCTGTGAGTAATACTTAAGTCATTTAATTCATTACGTTATCAGATTAGCACTAACAGCATTATCTTCAAATTCATCAAGATACCAAACACACAAACATAACCTGAATTAAAAGGAACCTGATATCTTGTAAAAATATATATACTTTTTACATGTGTAGTAGTAGAGCTGTCTTTCAGTACATAGGTACATAATATGTATGTATTTAGGTATATATACGCTCACATATAAATACTTGCACTACAATTCTGCATCATAAATTTCCTTTTGAAATTTCATTAAGATTTTTACGATCACATATTCGTGGTGACATAAGAATCTTTAATATTATCACCCTTTAACCTTGACTCAATTAAACAACGTGTACATATACATATTATCTTAAATCTGTAA
>JAITYZ010003744.1:0-16807 GCA_027744595.1 Paronellides praefectus
CTCCAAAGAACTACGCACCCTGTTGCTTTTTGCACTTAAAAACTTTGGCGCGCTTGACATTGCAGTGCATACAGCAAACCAGCTTAAAAACTTTCTTGACGCAGTTTCAAGACATGATTTTGCTGCCGCTTTGAAATGCAATCAAATTGGGGAAAGAAAAATCTACGTTGAATTATCTATGAATGTACATAAAAACGAAACAGCTCATATCACTCGATTGGTTTCTCAGTTACAAGAGCATGGTTTCAAGGTTTACATGCACATTTCTAAGCCGATTATTAACACAGAAATTCTAAACTACAACACTATATCTGGTAATTCAGGTGAACTTTTATTCGGATTAATTTACGATGATTGTACAAAAGCAGCAGAAAATATGTTGTCGGGTAAAAAGAACCTTGAAAATACCAACAGAATGCAGTACTTAATCTGTGAAACCAGCAAGTCAATACCTGCCAATAATACAGACAAAGTGGTAATGCAAGATTTTTTGGAATCCCACCTGTATCTCAAGAAGCTATTCCAGTATTTCTATCCAAACCTAAAAGAAATACATTTCCGCCTTCACTCAACATTGGTTGGTGGTAAGCCCGATGAAATATCTCTGAACCAACTATTATTCCTTTCTGACGTTAATAAATTTTCCAAAGCATACGGCATCCATTACTTCCTTGCTCCAGTTATCCCTTCAGAATGGCTTGAAAATGCTGAGAGTAGTTTTTGGACAGTAACGAGTTACAAAAATATCACGGGTGTATCAGGTTACAAGGGCAGATTGGAAGGGTTTGTAAACCAAGATACCTGGAAACCGACTTTAATAGAATTCGAAGAAGACACCACATCATCGCCCACTTCGCCACCACCTATATTATCGTCCACTCGACCTCCAGTATCATCCTCCACTTCACCACCTTCAACATCGTACACTCCACCCTCTGTACCATCATCGTCCAATTCACCACCTAGTTCATCGTCCACTAGTTTACCAGAATCAGGGTCCACACCGCAAACAAAGGAAGCAAAAAAAAGTAATGACGGAGATATTTTGTATATATCAATAGGAGTAGTTTCGCTCATAATTATGATAATAGTCGTACTATTAGTTTTTAAAACATGGAGAAACCGCAGATATCTCTCATTGGAGGAAGCAAACAACTTCTTGCATGGCCGACGTGAAATTCTGGGGGAATCCGCAACAAAGCGAAGGAGAAATACACGACAAGATTTCAATGTGTTTGACGGATTGGTATATCAAAAGGAGTATGAAATTCCCAAAAATAATATCAGTCTAAATAAGAAAGAAATCATGAGCAAGGGAAAGTTTTCAAATGTATATCGTGGGATAATGGAAGGATCTGAAAGCGAGCTGGAGGTGGAAGTCTGCAATCATAGATCATCAAAGGATAAGTTCAGGACCATGTTGAGTGAGGCCAAGATGCTTTGTTACATTGGAAACCATGTGAACATTGTACGGTTTACTGGATGCTACACGAGAGAAATCCGGAAAGGAGTTTTATGGATCATCAGGGAATATTGTAATGAAGGAAATTTACTAGAATATCTGAAAACGTCTAAAGACAACCAAATTAGTTTAAATGAAATGATAAGATTTGCCAAAGAAATAGCTTGTGGGATGAAACACCTTTCAAATCAAAATGTGGTTCATGGAGACTTGAGAGCCAAACATGTATATTTGGACCAGCACAAAGTCTGTAAAGTGGGAAATTTTGGATTAAATAGAAAAATACTAGAATATAAAAAGTTGGTTATGGAGGAAAAATGGGAGTTTTTGCCTTGGAGATGGATGGCTCCAGAGACATATACAAGTTTGGAGTTTTCCCATCAGTCCGATGTGTTTGCGTATGGCGTTACTGTATGGGAAATTTTTAGCTCTGGTAAGATTATAATTCACAAAATGAAATCTGGCTTAATGTGAAATACATTTGATATATAAATAAATTACTTTGTATGGAATTAGGGGAGATTCCGTATGGAGCTGCAGCACATGCATTACAATCTTATATTACCGGGTTGGTAAATGGGGAAAGGCTACCTTGTCCTTCTAATGCAGAAGAGATGTACATAATCCGACATTACAAAATTATTACACCATTGATTGTTTTGTATCTTAACTTGTATTACTGTTCGTTAAATTAACCTAAAATATAGATATGAAGCATTGCTCGAATCCTGGAATCTCAAACCTGAAATGAGACCTGAATTTTGTAAGTTCATCAATTTATTCGCAGACATGTTACAAAGCAGTGTGGACGTGGAGTCAGTCCGGGAGGAAGCCCGGACATGCATGCAAATAGCAACCCCAACCAAAACAGATAAAAAAACTCACTCATCAGCAGATAACACAAAAGACTTACCGAAAGCTTTACAGGAAGAGGAAAAGGAAGCATCACAGGGAATCGCGTTACAAAGCAATCACGAACTATCCAAGGAAAACCTTCAAGTTCATTTTGACCAAATTCTTGGTGTCAGTCAATTTGGCATCGTGCACCGAGCAACGCTACGCCACAATAATCCTATTGATGTTGCAGTAAAAATGATACGTGATAACAGTCCAGCAGGCACACTGCAAGGAATGTCGAGTGAAATAGACCTTCTTTGTACAATTGGTAACCATAGTAATGTAGTCAAATTCGTAGGTTGTTACACTGCTGAAATTCAGCAGGGTGTGCTATGGATTGTCACCGAACTCTGTAGTCACGGCTCATTGTTATCATTCTTGAGGGAAAAGGATGCAGAGAGGACTAAAACAAAACTACCTGTTAGAGATATGTATAAATTTGCATTTGAGATTACTCTCCCGCAACTTGTACAAATATGAAATGTACATCAAAACTAGACAAGATCCACTACCTTGGAAATGGTTGGCTTATGAGGCGCTCAAAAAATCCGAATACTCGGTACAGTCTGATGTTTGGAGCTTTGGAATAACGTTGTGGGAAATATTTACATTAGGTAAACGCTAGACAGTACCAGTAATTTAAGTTACTTTCGAATTTGAAGTGAGATAACTAATGTATATTTGGCTTCACAGGCGATGTCCCATATCCTGGATTGGCTTGGACTGTAGATTTTGTAAATCAACTGGAAAATGGATTACGTTTGCCGCATCCAAAACATGCAACAACTGACACGTAAAATATTATATTATGAAAAAGTTACCCAACTACGTCAACTAGTACATCTTATAATGAGCAGGTTTTTATGTACTATAGTTATTGATTTTGTATGATTTTCCAGGTATGAGATAATGAAGCAATGCTGGAGAATCTGGTATGAGGAGAGGCCGACTTTCTCAAATTTAGCGAAACATTTAAATGAAAAATTATTACGAGAAACTTCTCATAATGTCATTAATATGGATACACGGTTGTCTGTTGTTAATTTTACTCCCTTTTCACCACCGCCGTATGTAGATTTGTAGCAATAAATTGATTAAATAAAACAAACATCAAATTAGTTACATATAATAAATAGGCATAAATATTATGTTTTTAAATGTTATTTAGTGTAATTACTTTCTCGTTATTATAGAAATCACAGGCTTCCATGCAATAATCATCAACAACCACATATACATATGTACACAACCTCATTAAATAATGTATATTTTGTAATAAATTCATTAACATTTAAACTGATCGTGATTGATAATATAGAATATTTATAATGTATTAATAGTGGTTATATAATAATTATTAATTAAATAATACAGGATGGTGAAAAAGTAGTTACGAAACATGACGTAAACAAAGCGCTTTTACCTATACACACTGGATAAAAACTAGAATAAACTGTTTTTAAATCATTGTCTTTATGTACATGATTGATACGAAGTAATTCTTCTCTCATTTTTTTTAAATAATGTATGGCGTGCTTCATATTGTCAGACTTCCAAATTGCTTGGTAGCATTTCAGTGAATAATTTGATTAATTTTGGGAATTCAACTCTCTTTTCCGGTTGGAGCGCCCAGCACTGCTGCATTGCATCATAGCTGTAAAATAAATAAAAAGTAAATGGTATGAATCAACTCTTATGTTATATGTGCACTTGATAAAATTCTATCAAGCTTCAATAATTTAATAAGAACAAAAGAATAAAAAGTTGTTACATTGCCGGTGTTGCATGGGTTGGGTAATGTAACCTCATTCCATTTATCAACTCATCAATGAACGCTGGGGAAACAGTTGATCCCGTCTCATAAGGAAGCTTACCTGCGTTGTTTCAGAAATTAGATGCATAATATTTTTAGCGCAATATCTTTTTACTCATTTGTTTTTTAAGGTGTATATTAATTAAGTATATTTGCGTCTCATACCAACACTGAAAATTTCCCAAACAGTAACGCCATATGCCCATACATCCGAAAAGTTGGAAAAGTCCATACTTTGCAATACTTCCCAACTCATCCATCTCCACGGCAACAACGCCTGTTTTCCCTCCTTAACCAGTGCTTCATACTCTAAACGTTTTCTCTCCAATCCAAAATTCCCAACTTTACATACTTTGTACTGGTTAAGATACACGTATTTGGCTCTCAAGTCTCCATGAACCACAATTTGACTATGAAGGTATTCCATCCCACACGCTATCTCCTTTGCAAATCTTATCATCTCGTGTAATCTTATCTCAAAATCATTCCGTTTCTTTGACTGTTGCAAATATGCTAGCAGGTTACCTTCATTGCAATACTCTTTGACAATCCACATGACGCCCTTCCTTATTTCCTTGGTGTAGCATCCAAAGAAACCTAGAATGTTCTCATGGTTACCAACATAGCACAGCATTTTGGTCTCATTTATCAAAGCTTTAAATCTATTCTTTGAACACTTTCCATTATGTATTTCTACTGTCAATTCTTTTTTGCCATTTTGTGTAGTCGCTCGATATAAACGGGAAAATTTTCCTTTGCCAATCATATTTTTCTTGTTTAAAGTAATTTCTTTTTTTGAAATTTCGCAATCTTTTTGATAAACCAGACCATTAAACACGTTGACTGTTATGTCGGTTCTCATACTTTGCTTCCTCACAATCACAGCTTCTTGTAGCGTTTCCTTTCTCCCGTGAACAAAATCTCTGTATTCCTTCTCAGACAGATATCTGTATTTTCTCCCCCACAGTATAATGAAAAGTACCAGCATTAGTAAGACAAGTGGTACAACAGCCGTAGCTACGTGGAACGATGAATTTTCTTCGTTGGGTGTCGCAGTTGACGAGATCTGCTTCAACGCTTCTGCATGTCTCTCTTGGTAAATAAAAAGATCCGTCAAATTACTATAGTTTTTTACTGTCCAAAAACTACCTTCAGTCTGGTCATTGGATTCCCGAGGAAGTGCCGAAAGCGAAAAGTAGTGAATCTCGTGTCCTTTAGCAAAGTTATTCACATCAGCAAGGAATTGTAAAAGATTCATGCTTTTTTCTTTTGTGGTTTCCCCCTGTAATTTTGGTTCCAGGCGGAAATGAACTTGCTTTAAATTGGGATAGAAATGATGGAATAGTTTTTTCATATATAGATGCGATTCCAAGTTATCTTGTAATGTAGCTCTATCTTTATTTGTGACAGGTATTGAATCAGTTTGGCAGATTATATAATCTACCTTGTCCATAGTTGAATTCTGCTTTCCTTTATAAACCAATTGGTGGGCAAGATCGGCACAATTTTCATGATTATATCCTAAGGATGCAGCAATCCTTTGACGTAAGTTTACTTTGAGTTTGGTATCGGGAAACGGAAAGTGAACATAAACTAAAGAGCCTTTCTGTTGAAGCGTCGTTACTAGGTCCCTGGTTTGTGGTATTGCGTTGTGCTCTTGCATTGAAACAGTATTTTTGAAGTTTATGTAGATTCTGCTTCCTTTTAATCCCCTTTCTCCAATAGTAGTGACAAAGCTAGGTTGAGATAAAGATTCAGCCAAAATATTGAGATGGTTGTTTTGAGATATAATTATTTCTACTGCTGAAAAATTTCCAAGAGCAATCATTAAAAGGGTTTGAAGTTCCTTGGGGCTAATTGGTGTGGTATTATCATGCCTCAAATCCATTTTGAGAGTGACGCCAACAAAATCTCTATTCAAATTCAGCAGCGATACCAAACTTTCCTGCTTGGTGAGTTGAGGGAGGCATGGGTACATTCCTTTTGTCCACCAATTGGAATATTTTGATTGGAAGTAGTTCCGACGAATGAACAAGGGAGCTGATTGCATTGTTTTTTGCAGCTTCGCTGGTCTGGAAACTGATAATGGATGCCAAGCGATAGGGTTACTATAGCCGTATGCATTGGTATCTGGGTCTAAAATAATGGGAAAGTCAAGCCAGGTGAGGATCACTTCATAAATCCGAGCAAACTTTTCCGTATGGTCATTACAGTAAAGACGGAGTGAAATTATCGGGTGATTATTTTTACTATGCTCCACTTTGATTTGCAAAATGACTTTGGTGTTGGAATTTCTAGTGGTGATCATTGTACGAGCTATGATAAACGCATCTAACTTTTTCATAGTTTTCTCCACAAAATCATCCATCCTCTCATTCTCAAGTTTGATTACTCTTTTCCAAACTATTATTGACGAGTTTTTAATAGATGAACAGCCAAAAACCTTTTGCAACTCAAGAGCAGTACACGTATTATCGCACGTCGCATTATGAACTATAGAAAAAACATCAGACAATCCATGTTCAGTGCAAGCTGCTTGTACTTTTCTTTTTAAGTTAGCATTCCAATTCCAATTTGCAGTGTCCGCAAGAGTTTTTACGACTTCTGACCAATTATATTTGTCATCATCTTGGTAAAGATTGGAAAATACCAAAGTACTGATGTGCATTCCATCCAAGGTTGCCAATTTTTGTGTTTCGGATTTGTTATGTCTGGAAAACGCTTTGTGTTGGTTGTTGAAATAAAACACATTTGATGGTCTTCTACACCCAAATTTAAGACATGTTGGAAGATATTCGTTCTTATCCTTTGCCATTGTCTGCCAATCATCTATATCTCATAACAATATTACCACCTATTTATATTATTGTCAACCTTTAAATAATTAATGAAATTCTCTATCTGTTTATTGCTTACCGCCGTCAATCGCAATAGTATCAAAGCCAGAAGCCGCAACATCCTCTAAAAGAAGGCCCACTGCTTCTCTCATTTGAAATTCTTTATTTAAAGAGTCCTTAATAGGTATATTTGTTACGTATGGGATTGTCAATGCGTTGTTGGCTGACTCATTAAAATTATTTTGAACAATGCCAGTTAGAGTTTCATATTGTTTGGTATAAAGAACAACGTTTACATTGTACATTGTATCTTTCACCCATGACTGACAATACTGTCTTAATAGACTCCCATATTTAGGAGCATATATTCGGCTCGTTGCATCTTTCAATTTGTTTTGCGTATTGTTAACCAGAGAGTGTATTTCTAAATGGAATGTTCCATTTAGGTTCATTTCAATCTTGGCATCTAAACTTAGTCGAATATAAAGATTAGCATTATAACTTTGGTTGGATGCTTTTTGGTGATTAACGACTATTATCGAAGACAGTACTTCCTTTGCAACATTTTCCATGTTGTCTTTAAAGGCACCGTAGGATTCAACGAACATTTTGTCATTACGAGTAATGGGCAAATTGACTACAATAAAATCTGCGTGCTTTACATTTTCATTATGAAGGTCACGGTGAAAGTAGTCTACCGTATATCCAACTTTGAGCCGGTTTTGGGAATGGATGGATGTGTTCATTGCTGATTTTTTTAATTGCTCAACAAGCGACACCATAGACTGTGACGCATTATCTAAATCAGTAATCTGGAAAGTTATTCCAGTGATAAATGTTGAATACTGATTTAGTGTGTCGAGCAGATTGGTGTAATGTTGATTATTGTCCATCCAAACTTTAAAATTGTGTTTCGATGCCCTATTTGTTCGAAAAAGACATTTTAAACCTTAATAGTTTAATGAAACTTTCGGTACAAATTAATTCATGGCTAATCACTATTTCTTTACCGAATGGATATAAGAAGCTTCGCACTTGAGTCCTTTCCTAGCCATGTAGTCATAGTTCGTAGATTCGAGTCAAGGGAAGCGTTCAAATTCAAATCTATCACAAAAAGAGTTATTTAAAATCTTGTTTTCAAGACAATATTTTTGAGGAAAAACTTACCCGTTTCATAAAATAAAATGTAAGGCTTTTTGTGGGCTCGGTAGTGCTTTATGATTGAGTCCATCATATTTTCCGCCTTTGTCCATTTTCCAAATTGCTGCCAATCCTGAATAACCTGACTTACGTCAAGTATCACTTGGTTGTTCGCTTTCATAGTTTTACTCATTGTAACCCCCGCGAACAAAATTACAAGGTAAATTCTCGACATTTTCTTTACAACAATTTTGGGTTTAAAAAAAGGGAAATTTTGTAGCAACACAGAATGTTCTGTTATTCTTTTTCTGACTCAAGCATGATGTCTAAAAACTACAAATTTTTTATCGTTTGCGTAATATAATTTACTATTAAATATGACGCCATGATGTTAGGTTGGTCCGAGTTAATTACCACATGTAGTTCTTTTCTGAATTAAAATAGTGTATGATGTAATTATTGTCCGTATATTGGCTACATATTTTGTTAGAGGGTTTTGTTGTTAATTTAGTCTTTCATAAACTTTATTTACGTCAGTGTAATTTCCTGTATTTACCTATGTGCGGCGAGTAAAGTGTAATGGTAATGTGCAATGTAATGTGTAGAAGCTTGTCAAAGGTCTATATTCAATATGTAGTGTTGCACGTCAAGTGTACTCTAATTCAAGTTAATACTATATACAGCAAAGCAAACAAATTCCATTAAATAACGACCACATTTGAGGGCAGGTTCCATCCTATTCTGATTCAAGTGATATCCAATTTACAGCATCTTACAAGAATATTGATGGTTTCGTGGAAATAAGGCAGGATGACAATGGGAGTACATAATTAAAGCAAAGAATTATTTATTTCTGTATTTCATTAACCAGGTTTTCATTTTATTATGTATTTAGATAACAATCAAACTTTTAATTCCTGCCATATCGCAAGAGTAAATTTGACTACAAATTATTTCTTCTGCAACTTGATTTCAGATTTATGTTTCTTGTCTTCTAATTAATTCGTTATGTATTCGTAAATGTAACAGCTTACAATTAGTTAGTTGTTTTTCTGAATTTAATACTAAGCACAGTGAATACTGTCCTATGTAGGCATTGATGCTTTGTGGGTTTATCATTATCAAGAGATAATTAAATACTAAGCGGAAAAAATAAACCACAATTACCAAACTTACCCTTTTGACTTGAACATTGTCGTGAACCAAAGTTCTCCATAACTTGAGCAATCAAACGGGTAATGATTATCCCTCTAATATAATGAAAGTTTCAAGTCTACATGTTCGAATTTTACCATAATAATTGCGATGCAGTAATATTTTTCAACCGCTTTTAATGAAAAATACACTAACCTTTCAAGCAATATCTAATTGCCCCTACTAATTAATAAAAACTAAACCCAAATTAATGATAATATGTAGTGTCATAGCTTGTGTTTGCCTATGACGAATGAGTTGTGGTTTCATTAGATGGGAGCATTTCCAAGAATTGCTTTATCAGTTCTTTGAACGTCGGTCTATTTTCCTGATCCAATGTCCAGCATCTTTGCATCATGTCATATCTGTTGTAAAGGAGCAGAAAAGCATGTCGACAATTTCATATAATTATTAAACATTATTAAAAGTGACAAAGTTAAATGCAAGCTTACATATCTGATGTTGCATGAATTGGAGATACTAGTCTCTTTCCATTTTCCAATCCCACCATGAAATCTTGAGAGTAAGTCGTAACATCGTATGGAACCTCACCTAATTAATTTAATGTTATTTTTTTAATTTCATAGAAATTAAGCAAAAGATACCTCTGGTAAAAGCAGCTCTCTTAATTTAAAGTACTTACCGAGAGCAAACACTTCCCAAATTGTAACGCCATAACTCCACACATCCGACTGATTGGACAACTCCATATTATGCAATGTTTCCAATGACATCCATCTCCAAGGTAACAGCCCCCTCTTTTTCTTCTTTGCCAATATTTGAAACTTTAGCAGTTTTCTAGACAATCCAAAATTTCCTACTTTGCAGACTTTATGCTGGTCTAAATACACATGTTTAGCTCTCAAGTCTCCATGAACCACATTTTGATTTGAAAGGAATTCCATACCACAGGCTATTTCTTTGGCAAATCTTATCATTTCATTTACACTAATTTGCTTCTTCTTCCCTTCTTCTTTACTCTTTTTTAGATATTCTATTAGGGTTCCTCCTTCACAATACTCACTGACAATCCACAAAATGCCTTTTCTGATTTCTTTCGTATAACATCCAATAAACTTGACAATATTCACATGACTGCCTACGTAACAAAGCATCTTGGCCTCGCTCAACAATACTCTAAACATTTCCCTGGAACAGCTATTACTTCCAACTTCAACTATACAACTTTTATCCCATCCTTCCAGTATTGCTTGGTATACTTTGGAAAACTTTCCATTCTTGATTAAATCTTTCAGCTTGATATCCTTTTTGGGAGTTTCATAATCCCTTTGGTAAACCAGGCCGTCAAATACATTGAATGCATGTACCGTATTTCTTTTCCGCCTTTTTGCTGCTTCCTCAAGTGTTTCCCAATGACCATTAAAAAAGTCGTTCACTTCCTTCACAGATAAATATCTACGGTTTCTCCTCATTTTTATAAAAATTAATAGAAATACAGAAACTACAACCATGAATGCTACACCGATTAATATTATGTACATTTCTGGGGTAGGTTCGGACTCTATTGGCTTCTTTGTTGTGTCGTTTACTCCCATTCCAGTGACATCATTGCCGTTACTACTTGCTACTGATTTAGACAATGTGGGTGAAGACATCGGGGTCGAGGTGGAGGATACTGATGATGGCAGAGTAGAAGATGGTACCGGTGGTTGGATGTGTGATGACGATGATGAAGTTGTGTCAATATTAATCACTGTTTCAATGTCTTTCTTGGCTATAATCGGTATCCAATTACTTGGGTTTAAAAACCCTTCCAAATTACCCAGAAAAACTGATACATCGATCAAATTTTTGTAATCTGATACCGTCCAAAAACTACTCTCTCCCTTCTGAACATAATATTCTGAGGGGATAACTGGGGCCAGAAAGTAGTGAATGTCGTATGCCCTAGCAAACTTGTTCACATCAGCAAGAAACAAGAGTAGGTTTAATGACTCTTCATGGGAATTTGCTCCAACCCTTGTTGTATGAAGGCGGAAATTGATTTCTTTTAGGTTTGGATAGAAATACTGGAATAGCTTTTTAAGATACAAGTGCGATTCCAAGTAATCTTGCATAACAACTTTGTCTGTATTTTTGGCAGGTATTGACTTTGTTTCGCAGATTAAATGCTGCATTTTGTTGATATTCCCATTGTCTTTTCCGTGAGACAAAGCATCAAAGGCAGCATTTGTACAGTTGTCGTAAATTATTCCAACGGAAATTTCACCTTGACCATCAGAACGGTCATAGTTCATAATTTCAGAGATATTTATTGGCCTAGTGACGTGAATGTGGACTTTGAAGCCATGATTTTGCAGCTGAGAAATAAGACCATTCATAAGTTCTTTATCATTTTTATGTACTTCCATGGAAATTTCAATGTAGACTTTTCTTGCTCCGATTTGATTCCTTTTCAAACTGTCTGCAAAATCATTTTTAGAAACTGTCTCAAGCAAAGTTTTCAACTGGTGTTTTGCAAGTACACTAATGTCAACCGCATTAAATGACCTAAGTGCAAACAGCAATAATGTGTGTAGCTCTGCAGACCTTATCGGAGTGCCATCGTTACGCAAATCCATGCGTAGTGTAACCCCAGTAAACTCGTGGTAAAAATTAATTTCCTTCATTCTTTCATTTTCTTGAGATTGTTGAATGCACGGATACATTCCTTTTGTCCAAGAACCAAAAACAGTGGATTGATTGTAACTTCGGCGAATAAAAATGGGAAAGGCTTCCATTAGTTTTTGCATTCTTCCTGATGATAACGTACTCATCTGTTTCCAGACTAACGGGTTGTTATTACCGTTGTAACCACTAACTTTCTCCAAAATGATAGGAAAATCATGAGATTGGGCCCAAGTTAGAAGCATTTCGTAAATACGGAAAACATTTTCCCGAAGCTTGGTACAATAAATAGGATTCCGAATCACTGTGTTCCCTTCCCCCTCATAAATTACTTTTATCCTCAAGATTACCTGCTTATCTGGGTACGAAATATGCAGCATTTGACGAGCAATTACCAATGCATCAAGTTTTTTCATTGTTTTGTCAACAAAGGAATCCAAGTCGTAGTGTTTCACTGTCAACTCTCCTTTCCAAACAATCGAGTCTGATGAGAATCGCAAAGAGTGACATTTAGGTAGTTTTTGTAATTCTAAAGCAGAGCAGACAAAACGGCTAGATTGTTTATGAATTAGGTCAAAAAAGTTTCCTCTTTTTATGCATGTGGTATTTAATGAGGATGATGTCCCCCCTGCATTTTTGGCCGTTTTAACTGTTGATTCCCAACTGTATTGTTTACTTTCACTATAGTATGATGAGAATACGAGATTCGTTAAACGCATTCCCCCGGCCTCTAGTAATTCTTGTATTTCGTTGTACATTGAAAATGAATTGTTGATGTTGTTGAGGTACCAGATATTATGGGGGTTGCAAGGGGATCTCGCGCAATCTGGTTTGGGCATCCCACTTTGAACCAATTTCTGCCACGTATCTGAAAATATAAGATAAACAATAATTAGAATTTTACCTATACTAAAGGTGTACTAGTCTGGGCAGTATCTATCTTTACCTCCATTGATCATAACCGTATCAAATCCGGAAGATGCCATCTCTTCCAAAAGATTACTGGTTGATGATGTGAAGTGTTTATTGGTGACGTCCTCCGGAAGACTTGCAATATGTGGAATAACACGAGAGGGTCTGTTGTTTTTGGTTTTTATTGTGGGACGCCATTCTCCATTATATTTAATGATTACTGGGGTTGGGCTTTTGTTGGCTATCCATTCACAGCAAAATTGTGTGAGGAGGGCTTCATAGCTTTTTGTAATTGTTTTTTCTGTATCATAAAGCTTTGTAATTGCCTGCTTGGCAATGGATTTATGTTGTGGGGATGTGTGGCTACATTGCTTAACTTCTTTATGATCTGCATCTAATTTTACAGTTACGCTGACCTTGATGTACATTAAAGTGCTTTTCTCGTTAAGCTCTTGTAAGTGTTTTGTTGCTTCTGATAACTCCATTTCCATGTTTTCTTTGAATATACTGAAGGATTCCACAAACAGTTTGTCATTGGATCTCAAGTCAAAATTGATTATAAGATAGTCCGCCTGCCGCTTGTAATGATTATGTCGATTGCAGTAAAAAGAATCGTGGTCCAAGGTGTACCCAATCTCAGGTAAAGTATTTGCGGGGTTTCCAGAATTTAAACTTTGTAAAAACCGTTTAGCTTCTTCAACTATATTGCTACCTCTCATCCGGATATAAGGACTTCCAGAGTCTTTTATACAAGCTTGTTTTAAGTTAGTTGGATAGAATGATAGTCCAGCAATTAACGAGGATTCTTTATTTAAAAGGGAAAGTAGGTCAGAATATTCTGTTTCAATGTGCTTTTTGGCATCTGAAATAGCGGCATCGGTCAATCTGCGATTAGATTATAAAATTAGAATATTTTTTTGTTCAATTTATAAAAAAGTGTATCGTAAAGCCTCATGGAGTCACAAGTTACCTGATATTGATGAGAAGCTTTACTTTGAAACTAAAATTTCGCACAGCATTCAGCAATTTATCAACTTGATCGTATGCACCATTCCGTGAACCTGGAAGTTGTTATAATTTTAAATGTGAATTACTATCGCTTATTGTTGGTAATACGACATTTATTTAACTTACGGATTTCAAAGTACAAATGCACTGGGTTGGACTTTCCAATATGAGGATTGTTTTCATGAAACCATATTACTGATGACGACAAAACTTTTGCTGGTTCTTGCTTATCTGTAATACCACTGATGTCAAGTATTACTTTGTTTCCATGGCTACCCAGTAAACAAGTTGCGACTAAAAAACTAGCAAACAGTAATGAATAGGTCGTCAGGAAAGAAAGATTCGACATTTTACCGTAGAAATAATGTAGGTATATCAAGTTCACTTTTTTAGGGTAAAATAAGAAAGAATAAGAACACTGGCAATTTAAAATCTCCCAACACCTACTTGCAGGTAAGGTACCCACATAGTAATTTGTTTATTATCAATTATCTTTGATCACCGGAAAGCATGACGACATGAAGACTATGATCAACTGGGTGAGACGGTCTCACTGAGACCTTTTGTTTTTCCAAGAAATAAAACCATTTAGCACAATTTTTCTTGGACACGCGTAACTTGGAAAGCTAGACGTAATTTGTAATTAACCAGTTTTGTCATTTCTTTATGAGCGTTGTAGAGCGGTCACCGAATTTTGTATACTTGTTATTATTATTCAGAAAATCGGGAAAACATTAATCCATAAACGACCACAGCCGTGCCTCATACTATGAATGCGGTCGCTCATTGTTAATATAGGTAATTATTATTACACAGTTTATAATATTATTATTATTATGCAATAACCGTTTACACGAAAAAACAGGCAATGAGTGACGCTAGATGCCTCTTTCATCAATCATCAAGCACCTTCAAAATGCATGAAATAAACTAAATATACTGGACTGTGGATATAGTTACGTTTTTGCTTTTTATTAATAAAATAAAACTTCAAAACGCTGTTTAGTAATAATTACCTATTGTAATAAACTAATTCGTTGAAAATGCAAATGTCGTGTGAAAAAGTGTATATTATAGGTCGACATGTCCAGTTTTATTCGCAAGGTTTTTTACTTGAGACTTTACCAAGAAAGAAACCACATTCGCCGTACCAAAACCCATATTTTCATGAAACTTATTGATTTGATATAAGTATGTATGTAGTTTTGTAACATCTTATTATGATTCATAACAATCAAACACAGCAGCTATACTAATATTTTAATTTGATTGTTATCGTCAGTTTTTTACCAATAGCGCTGTAATATTTTATGAGGAATGTATAAATGAAGATTACATTCAAGATCCAAATGAAGAATGAAACTAAAATTTCTCAATGTTTTGAACAGAGAATCAAAAATAGCTCAAATTGTCAAATATTTTTATTATACATGAGTACAGCGTGTTATACAAAAACCAGTATTTACAAGGGGCATTGTGAGACAATATTTTTTTTACAAAATAATTGCTATCGATTTGTATATTGTAATTGTAAACGACAATTAAAGAGATTTATATTGAGAGTAGTGGAAGTTGTGGTTGCACATTACAAAGTAATTATTTTTTCAGTCGATGAAAGCATTTCCAAGAAAAATTTCTGCAATTCTTCAAATGACGGTCTTTTTTGTGGATCCAAGTTCCAGCACCTTTGCATTAGCTCATAGCTATAATAACAATGTAATTTAAAAGATTTACTTGACATTATGTGAGTAGTTTTGAAATAATGTATGGATAAAACTAACATTTCTGTTGTTGCATGAGCTGGGGATGCTAGTTTCCTCCCATGTTCCAAATCAATTACGAAATAGTAATAAAAACCGGGGGTTGTTTCCCCGTACGGTACCTCTCCTAACAAAAACAATAGCATACTTGTTCATACCAACCATACCAAAAGCAATAATAATTATTTAATTTAATTTATGATGTATTAGTAATTACCCTGACTAAAGACTTCCCAAATTGTAACGCCATAGCTCCACACATCCGACTGAATAGTAAACTTCAAACTTTGTAATGTCTCACAAGCCATCCACCTCCAAGGCAACAACTCCTCCCTTCTCTTCTTCTTTAACATTTCATACTCCAGCAATTTTCTACACAATCCAAACTTTCCCAATTTACAGATTTTATGCTGGTCCAAATATACATGTTTGGCTTTCAAGTCTCCATGAACTACATTGTGGTCTGATAGGTATTCCATTCCACAGGCTATCTCTTTAGCAAACCTTACCATTTCGTTTAAATCAATTTCCTTGTCCTTCCCTTCGTTTGGCTTTTGGAGGTAGTCTATTAAGGGGCCTTTATTAAAATATTCCCTCGCAACCCATAAAACTCCTGCTCTAATCTCGCTCGAGTAACACCCCCTCAAGCCTACAATGTTGACATGGTTGCTAACGTAGCACAACATTTTGACCTCGCTCAACAATGCTTTAAATCTGTCCTTGGACGGTCTGCCACTGCACACCTCAACTAAATAATCCTTTTCACAGCCGTCGATTTTTGCTCGAAATAGTTTGGAAAACTTATCTTTCTGGTCGGCAAGTTCTTTTTTCAGCTGGATATTCTTTTTGGGAATTTCATATTCCTTTTGGTAAACTAACCCGTCAAACACGTTGAAAACATGTCGTGAATTTCTTCGTCGCCTTTTTGCCGCTTCCTCAAGAACTTCCCATTTCCCATTAAAAAAGTCGCTAACTTCTTTCTCAGAGAGGTACATTTTGCTTTTTCCCCACATTTTTTATAAAGTACATTAAGGAATAATGCTATTAATATGTGTATAAATCTGTAGACAGTACGATGATGATTTTTTTTAAAGTAAAATAGATATCATATTCCTTCGTTTATGCTATTTTCCCAGAATTTACTGGAGGCTGTTCC
>JAITYZ010003745.1:0-15161 GCA_027744595.1 Paronellides praefectus
AGATCCCCACCTCATCCCCCGGAGGTAGGGGGGACCAAAAACTAAATCTCAGGAACGGGGAGGAATTTTCGAATTCTGTCTTCGGTAATGGATACCTTAGAACCTAAAGTCGGTCATATTCGAAAACCAAATCCCCACATCATCCCCCGGAGGTAGGGGGGGACGAAAATCTATAATTCATGATATATTTTTTGATTCTATCATGACATATATCGTGTAACATATCATTCGAAACGTATTAGTGATTAGCATTGACTTGGAAGGTCAAAGGTCACAAAAGTGCTTCTTCTGACAGTTTAATAGGGTTTATTCTTTGATGAGCAGTCAGCATAATATCATGGCAATGAATTATTTCCAATTCCCAATTTCTAATAATTCAAAAGTCTCCTTTCTAACTCAACGGAGGATAGTTGTATATCTGTGTCGGTATTTATGTAACACAAGTTATGAAACAGGGAAAATTATTATAACTCATCACTAAGCCTACCAAAAGTTTATATGAACCCAAAAGTTTTTTTTATTGGTATATACACCTACATGCATACATACAAAATATTGGAAAAGGAAGATTATAACAAAATTAATGTATACTTTTTACACGTATTTATTATTATTACCATTATTGCATAAGTGTTTTTTATCAAGGTATGTTCATAATGAATATATATGTAGGGAAGTATGTACGTAGTACATAGAGCTAGGAATTAATGCGAAAGACTGATGGACCATCTTTCTCATTCCCCGTCTAATTCTCAAACAACTTGTGTTTTTCTCCTTCTTCTCCACTATTTTTTCTCCAACCACGTCAGCCAAAAACTCGGCTTCACTAAAATAATAATAATAATATTACTTGGACATACATCATTTTTTTCTATCCATTTTTTGGGGTGCTTTTTCCCTTCTCTATACACAAAAGTATTGAAGAAGATGCTGCTTTTGGCTTGGCCAACCAAAAGCAACAGAGAAGAGGAAAAAGTAAAAGTGATGCGAAATACTGTCAAGTTTTCCCTTCTCTCTCAGATGTAAACAGCCCGGATACATATCTCCATGGAAAAAAATTATTAAATATCTGTGGTATACATATATAGCAATACACATTATTATTCTGCATATTATATAGATAGAGATATGAAAAATGTAGCCAATTGCTTATTATGAAAGTACATTGTGGATGCTGAATGTGTCCTTTTTCCTTGTTCGATGTTCTCTTTTTTTCCCAACAACGCTCTACAATGCGTGTGCTTCCCCCTTGACTTGACACTCTTTCCAATGCCTCTTAAATACTTTTACGTATTTTCGGAAATAACTGTAGTATTAATAATATGTGGAGGAGGACAAAGATGATGATGATGATGATGAGGAACATGTGACTAACATAGGTACGAATCTCCCACACCCACAATACTAGAAAACCAGAAAAAAATGATGATGATGTTGATGATTATAGCCATGATAATAATGGGATACAACCATACAACTGTGAATTAAAAAAAGTAAAAATAAAAGCGTCAGCAACAGAACAGCATCTCTACTTTTCTACAAAATGTAATAATCGCTCCCTAATGTATATACATACAATTTGGAGGGAATATATATATATGGTATATATGTAATAATAAGGCATGGACAAATAATATTTATTAGAGAGGACAACAAAAAATAGTTATATGGATGGATTTTTTTGGGAAAAAATATGAAAGAGAAAAGTTCCAAGTTCTAATGGATGGAAAGCCTGGATCTTCTCTCTCATTCTGGATGATATGTATGTGCATGTGTGGGTAGCGTCAACATCAGGAGGGCACACACAACAACAAGACGAAGAAGAAACTTGCTTGCTTGCTGCTGCTTCTTCTGCTGTTGGACTTGGAATATTGATAGGAGTAATAAGAAGTACAACAGGGGAAATTCTCACTCAGTCATACTTGAATCAACTCTTGGAAGACTCTTCTACTTCTTGGATTTGTAGATGATTTTGGTGGATGGACAGAGAGAGAGAAGGGGAAAAATGGCAGTAGGACTCTGTGAGAACAATTTTGACGTCTGATCAAACTTTAGTACTCAGAAGCAGCAACAGCAAGAAAGCCCATTACATATTTTGTACGTCTTTTTTTCTCTATGGATATAATAATTTATATAATATGTTGGTATACATATTTATTACAGATATTACTTTTTTTCCAGTATTTATCACCATCTTTGAATTACCCTCAAATATATATATATATTTATATTATTATATTTATGTATGTTTATAAATACCAATATACATTTTTATATGACTATGTTTGTATGATTATGAAAAAAAGTATGATGGCGGTGGTGGCAGGGTACACTAGCAGAGAGGTGGCTATTATTGATGTTCACAAGAAAAAAAAGTAAAAGGATCAAGAATCTGTCACAGCGCATCACCGTTAAACTCAACTCAAACTCTTTTCTGCTGATCTGCGTTATATGCAACTCTGCTGATGTCTACTCCAGTGTGTCGTCTGCGACGTTGCGACTAGTGACCAGTGCAAAAAAAAGAAGGATAATAATAATACTAATAATAATAATAAGCAATACGTAAGTTTCATACATGTATACATTATTATATTTATATCCATATTGACATAATACCCGCTATTTATATAATATGCTTTATTGTGAGCAGGGTAAGTAATTTAATGTATTCGGCAACACAGATGAAAACCGATATTGCCAAGTTTCTCTCATCATCATCATCTTTTGTAGTCATTATAATAGTCCTGTGGTGCTGGATTTTGGTGGGTATAAAGAGATTGAAGATATAAAAAAATTGGAAAATGATACTTAATACTATGGAGAAAAAAAATACTGTAAATACTTATTATTATTATCATTATTTGGAAGACAATACGTATATTTATATAGGTGCCCTTCAACTTTCAGCTTATCAGAATGACGAAGGAGAAGAAAAAAAGTATACAAAAGAAAATCTCTCCTTTTTCCCTTCATTTCAATCAGGGTATTCTGCGACTCTCTGGCAATATCCTTTCCTTTTCAACTCTTTCCCTTTTTCTGTGTGATCATTCCTTGCACACGTGTGCACACACGCATAGATTACATCCCCAAAAAAAACGTTCACTTTTCATCAACAATATTCAATCATCATCTGAGGCATTAGCTTTCAAATAATTAACACTATTAAATGAGATGGCGGTTGGTGATATTATATGCTGATGATGATGATTATTATTATCGTTCTCTTCCCAGCATATACACTAGTTGTACTCTACCGCACAAAAGTAAATGAGACAGGATTCCTATAATTCCTAATTCCTGTGTTGTTGCATTGCTTTAGTTCTTCAATCCACTTTGGTTAATGTGATGATGAGAGCACTTTATTCCGCATGCGAATATACCAATACGCAAACATACTTGGTTTATGTAACTATTTACTCTCACGATATATAAGGGATATAAAAAATATATTATGCATCAATATGAATTAGCATGCATGGTCTATATAATATAAACATATACAAAGTATGCACTTAATTATACAAATATATATGTGTAGACTAAAAAGTGAAGGAAAACTGGAAACTTGAACTGGTGGTGGTGAAAAGGCTAAAAGTTGATCCTGCAACCAAAAAAATAATAAATGTATGTTTCATTTGTGACCAACTGCTATGTATTTGCAAAGGGTTAAATTATTATCAATTTATATCCCCGTGCAAACCAGTCGTTTCAATTGAACTATATAAGCCATGCTCATGATGTAATTGCTGCTACTGCTATGCTGCTGCTGTTCATGTTACACATCTTTAATACTTACCACATTTACTACGCCTCAACTGTTCTCAATATTCTCTCCAAAATAGCAAAATCCTTGAAAACAATAAAATTATTACTCTACTCATCTTTTTGTGAGCTTTATGTGTGTATCATGTATATTCAGAGAGAATAATAAAACGCAGAGAAGAGGGAAACAGACATGAAAAGCTTGTGTGACACACACATGACAGTATGCTAGTGTCGAATTCTTTTTTTTTTGTTTTTCTGGGGACGTGTTGCGGGAAAGGATATTATGCCGTGAGGCAGGAGAAACCTGGATAAAAGGGGAAATAAGCTGAACCCTTTATAGTGTACATATTAAATTAAATACTACACCCACGCAAGCACACAAAAATGCACACGACATACACATCTCCCAAAATGTCAACTGTTTTGTTCTTCTTTTTCAAACACATCCCTACTCAATTTTAATTTGCTAGAATTTGGAAAATGTAAGCAGAATTACATTGATGGGTGAGTCATCATCATCAAGTATACGTTGAATACATGCATATACATTGCTACTACTTGTATTTATAATTGCGTTATACACGATTATTATCGTTACTAGTCACTAAACATTTTTTATAAATAAAATTGCAAATCAAAACCAAGACAACCCTTTACGCTTGATATTAGGACACAACCAATCCATCTTGTCGTCATCAACTTTTCAGCAAAGAAAAAGAAAAAATACGAGACGCGTGCATGACCAGATTTAATTTACTTGTTTCTTGTATCTATTTCAGGTTTCTAATAGACATATATATCCTCTCTCTCTGGTTCACTCTCCTTCTGTCTTGTCGAGAGTGTGTATCTTGTGTCGTGTTTGGCTTAAATGTTTGACCTTTCATGTTGGCTTCTCCCATCGATTTGTCATACATCATTAAATCCCACTTTCCTGGAATAAAATGTAACCTCTACCCATGATATGACGATGATGTCTGATGCAAGCAATCAGAAGCCGCCAGGTGAATAAAAAGTGGAATGAGTCGTGTTTAGCTGCTGCTGTTGCTGCTGTTGTGCGAGTAGTGGAGGTGGTGGAGGAGCAGAAGCTAACGTCGTAATAATAATGCTAGTACGTACATACGTGATGAATGTTTATTGCTCATTCTTGTTTCATAAAGTATGGATGTATGCATGCATGTACGACAAAAGAGCCCACACGGATAATAATATTTTATATATAAAAGCCAAACAATAATTTTTTGATGCATTGCTTTGCCATGTAATGTTGGCAAGTAAAGACAGTACAGTGCAGAGGGTTTACATATTATGTGTGTCTCTCTCCAGCACCAACAAGTTGTAAAGTTACATTTTATTGTTGCGTTCTTCTTCTTCACCTTCTCCTCCTCCTCCTTCTCGTCCACCTCTTGGAACACCACACACCACGCCACCACCTCCTTTTCTATTTAACCGTATCCCCCCACCGACAAAAGAAAATGGTTTGATTCAGAAATCAACAAAATATCATCGTCGACGTAAAGAGTTTTTTCCTTTTATAATAGGTATGTAATACATACTATGTATACACGTGTGCATGGTATGTAATATGTACATCAATGCAACAACATTAACAATGAATAAAGTACACGAGTTATTACATCACTTTTTGTTTATTTCAAATCCAAAAAACATTTAACGGTTTCTTTGCTTATTTATACTACTCATTCCATATATTACAATATCTACCATTACACAAAAATAAACAGTTCAGAGGATGCATTGTGTGCATGTAACATTATTAATATTATTATAGTATTTGAAACATATCAAGAGTGGAACACTTGAACGTGAAACATCAATAACAAAATTATAGTATGGGGAAATGTGATGCAACATGAAATGTAGATCGAGAAGTGAGTCCAACGTGGGTTGTAGGACTGGACAACTGATATGTCTTATGTGATGAAATTCGATATCATTTCATTACCCTTTCTCTCTCTCTTGTGCTCTCTCTCTCTCTCTCTCTTCCTCCACAATCAAATCAAAGGTGTGCTTAATTGAACTCCCAGAACATCAAAGTAGTTTCTCATCAATTTAATATATTATCGACAGGGAAAGCTCATTAAATTATATGCTAAAAGCTATTCGCATTATTATTATTATTGGCTATTTTCATTTTGAAAATGACTTTGGACTGCGGTGCAATAAAATCTCTTTAATTGAGACCACCGTTCTCATTTTAAAACCCAACCATAATAATGATAAAAATAATAATGATGCCGATGATATTATATACACGGCGTGGTCGTTTCCCTAGAATCCTAAAGCAGCGCTAGGTAAAGTGAAAGACCCAAATGTCGATGAATGGGAACAACCATATAAGTGATATAACTGAAAAATCAAAGGAGATACTAAATACAAGCAAGTAAAAAAAGGCACAAACACACACACAACATGAAATTATTATAGCATGTGTATAACATGCTATCATGGCACACAACAGGAATAAAAAAGGAACTTATGAAAGGGTTCACTCACTCGAAGAAGAAACCATTACCCAAGAAAGAAAAGTTACTTTTTTTCCTTCTTCTTGAATGTTACGTCACTCAATTCATGTACATTGTATGTACATGTATAAAAAAAAGTAGTAACATGCCCTTAATAAGCCTCAAAAAAGTAAAAAAAGGAAAAGGAGAAGGCAAAGCAGCAAATATCTGAAAGTTTATTAAAATGGCCCTTTTCCAAAAGTCTTCGTAAAAATCAGGCAAAAGAGTTAGAGAGAGATTTTTTTTCTACTACAAAGATCACTACTACTACTACAACCACCGACACTACTTGTGTATGTAGTTAAACAGTTTAAGTCCATCTCCCACATATGCATACTTACTAAGGCATTTATGCACAAGAAAGCCAAAGAGAGAGAGAGAGAGTGCTGCTTCGTTTTTATTGGCGTCTCTCTCTCTCTCTGCTCTTTTGTAAGAAATGGGTTTCGTATCAAAGGTTCAATCGCAATCTACTATATAATGAAGGTAAAAACTACCTAAGTAAGTAAAACATCATATAAGGTAGTGTGCTGTGTAGAAAAAAATAAGACGTAGTATAATATATATTTTTTACTTTCTTTCTTAAACCGAGTAACTTAGCAAGTTGAAGAAGAAGAATAAGGTCTATATCATTACATTTAAGAAAAAAATGGCAAGTGCTGCTGTACTACTAGTAGTAGTGGTGGTGGTGTAGGTTCTTTTTTTTATAACATAACTGCTTCGACGACTTTTACTTTTTTTTGCTGCTACCTTCTTCTCTGCAATATTCTTGTTCGAATTGGAGACTTTTTTTTGTTATTTATATAAAAAAATGTAATAGAAAATATGTGCATTTTCTTCCAACTTTTAGTTTGCTTCTTCTGATACATCATCATGAACAAAAAATATTGCTGCTTCTTTTTTCCGTCTTGTTCTTCGTCTTCTTCATGAGTACCACCAGCAGCAGCACACCACCACCGACGACCCCGTCGTCTATTCTATAGTGGAAAGGAGTAAGACATACTAACTTTGCCTTTTTTTTCTCTCTTGTACTATTTATTCCCTTCATACCATAAGGATATGGCTGTTGTTGACGACGACGACGACGATGAAAAAAGTAGCCAACCAAAACTATTGCTCATTTAAACTTTGTTTCTGCTCTTCGTTCACTTTACTTTCCAACTTTAACTTTCCAACTTGTCGTCATCTCCTTCTGTCTTGAAATATAGAAGCTGACTGCACAAAAATTGTAGCTTCTAATTTATATAACGCAGCAAGTTAAGTAAGTAAGCAAGTAAGTACAGTCAAGCCAGATTGGAACTGGTTTGTGATGAAAGAGATGTGTGGAGAAAAAGAAGGAGAAGAAGAAAAAAATAAATGATACTACTTACAGCTTAAACAGAGACACACATGTATGGGTAGATATATTTAGCTACCTACATGGATTCATGATGAGTACATGGAAAATAGATGAAGAAAAGAGACAAGAAGAAGAGGAGAGGAGGAAGAAGCGAAGACGAAGACAAAAAAAGAGAGAGAAAAGAATGAAAGATAGACGTTTAGAAAAAAAGAAGGCACACACAAACACATACATACATAATATATACACACAATATACAAAAAAACACATACAACCAGCTATTTTGATACGTTTTTGTGTATGTGGGTGGGCACATGGTTATAAGCATTGATGTATATATGTGTAGTTTACCGCTTGTCTACCTATCTATCCACATAAAATATTATTTTGTGTGTATATTCATCTACACAACCATTTATTTGTCTACATTCGTATATAAGCTACCTATCTCTCTCTATCAATCTATTCCAATATAAAGGGATAACATTATAATAATCAGCGAGTAAGGGATAATATATCTCATTCTCCCTTGTTATATGCGTAATTCTGCAAATGAGAATTTCTTTTGTGGTGGTGGCGGTGGTGGTGCTACCCACTATCAGCCTACTGCTTATGTGTTTCTCTACTTTTTATATATATGCATGTGAGAAACAATGTGCTGACAAGAGATGCAGTAACTTTCATTATACTTAGGTGTGTGTGTGTGTGTGTGTGTGTGTATGTATGTGGATGTGGTGGTGTACATGTAACCATACGTGTAATATAGATGCCATATAGTAGTAGTATCATCCTTGATGATGACCTATAACTATTTTAGCTTTCCTTTTCATTTCTTACGGAGAAAATAAGCACGTCATGCACCCATGATATGCAAGAATGTATGTATGTAATGTGTGTAGTATGGATGTAGACTTGAAAGAAACGTCAGATTGTGCATTTTGTACACTTCGTCCATTGACAGTGAGAAAGTAAGTAATGCAATATAACAAGTTTGTTGTGGGAGTATAGAATATTATGCACCACTACTCCACACTCTACACTTCACACAACCTATATAAGTACCTTTATACCTATCTTCTTTTACAAGAAAGAGAAACAAGGGGAAAAAATCTCGCCTTTTCATTCTGCCTCCCTCTCTCTCTCTCTCTCATTCTCTATCTATCTATCTTTTCTCTCCTTCACTTTTCAACACTGCTGTAGTATGAATACTTGCTATACTGCATCTCTTCTTACCTTTAAGGCCGCCACCACCACCGACAAGAGAAAAAAATCATGATGAAAAAAGAGTGTGCTTTTCCCCTAAATACTATCATACATCACTCACTCAAGTCACTCACTCCACACAATGTACATTCACTCATATACATATACTAATATGTAGATACATGTATCCAATATAACAATGCATTTCTCTCATGCTTGTAAACCAAATAAATGAAGAAGAGAATTTTATACACTTTTTTTGTACTTTTCTCCACAAAAAAATAAGAATCTTTTCTTCTAACTAGCCTTACCACCATAATATCTATCTACCTATCATATATCTATGTATATATGTACATGTGTGTGTGATGTGATGAGTTTGTTGAAAAAGTGATGGAGGAGGTACAGGAGACTACTAGGGACTAGGGATATATAGTGAGTAGAGTAGCAGTATAAAAAATGTACTCATATACAACATTTACACAGCATTGTAGATAGATACTTGTTCCCTTGTCGACGATGAGACTTGGTTTTTTTCCATGTGTATATACCTACCTATATGATTATTATCGTTTAGTGGAACAAGATAGGACGCTTTACTTCTATTGTGCCTCTGGGAAGTAGGTAAATCTTTTCACTTTCATCAGCCAACTTATCTATCAATGTACTAAACTTACTACAAGTACAAGTTGGAGACGAAGAAGAAGAAGAAGAAGAAAAAGAAGAATAAAGAAGGTTGGTTTGGTTCACCTGCAAACCACCACCACCACCACCAGCATAGCAAAGCTAAAAGCAACATCGTCATTCCAAATTTTTTTGTAGCATTTTTTTTACCAACACAGATTGCTAGGCTTCTTTTTAGAAGCAGAGATTTTTTTGTTCTTGTCTTCTCCGTCGTCCTCTGAAGAATATTTCCATTTTGTTCACACAACCACTACTCTCCTCAAACACGCTTGTAATTTATTATTATATTATTTTTTTGCAATCTCTTTATTGTTTCTCGTGCGGATGGAAATTGAAAAGAAGGGAATACGGTATTATTATTTTTTGTTCTCTCTGTAGAGAAAATAGGTATCCGAGAAGAAAAAAAAGTTTCAATTTTTTCAATCTAAGAATTTTTTTCCCCACAAATTACTATTGAAGTAAGTCGAAGTAAAAAGATTTTCTTTAGCATTATTATTATTATAATAATAATAAGTAGCAGTTTTCATTAATGTGATTTTCTTTTGTGTTATTTATGGAGAACTAAAAAAATGAATATTTTCAATTTTACTTTTTCCCATCCATTTCATCTACATTTGAAATGGGGAAAAGTCGGATTTTTTTGATTTTTTGTGGAGAAAATGAAAAATAATGGAATAAATTTTTTGAGATTACTAAACTATACAGAGAGAGAGAGAGAGTATTCTCTGTACACTGTACATGTAGGGAATAAAAGCTGCAGAATTTTTGATTTGATTTGATTTCATAAATGATGATTTTGATGATGTATAATAAATGTACTTGATATAGATAAATACGCAAAACTAATAATATGGTATTTGGAGATGTGGACGATGCTGCTTCTGATGATGATGATGACTAACAGTCAAAATGAGCAAAAAAGCCAGCTTCCAGTCTGCTTGTATGAATGTGTGTATATTATTAATATTAATATTACTACATGTGTATATACCAAAATATGGAGGAGGATTTATAATCAGATAAGTTTGTGTTCCAATCTATACGAGAAATATTAATATGACAGTGGAGAGGGAAAGAGAGAGAGAGAGATTCATGCAAGCAAGCATGCATGATTCTTAAGTGTTATCACCAAAGTAATGTCTCGCTGGGAAAAAGGGTCCATCTTTTATTATTATAAAGCCAACAGCACACAGCAACGTATACTACGTTTGTGTATAGATTGTAAAATGTAGATGCATTCAGTCAAGGTACAGAAAGAGCTTTGCATGATGTAGCCAAGTCTGACTTTGATACGTTTAGCCATAAATTACATGCATGAAAGTCATTTTGCGTTGAAACAACGAAGAATAATCAATGGGCTGTGGTGGTGGTGGAAGCAGTAGTAGTTTACTTGGGCGCTATAAATATATATATATATATAAGTAGTACAATAATAGTAGTTAGTAGTTAGCCAAGTCAAGTCAGTTCAATAGAATAGGCTGTTTTTGAAATTGTCCATGAGGCCTGTCTTCTTCTTCTCTCTCTGCCTGCTTTTCTGCTCTCTCTCTCTCTCACACACACACACACACACATACACACTTTCAATGTGATTGTGAATTTGGTCTCGACACAAATTTGCCGAGGGTTGCTACTTGTGTGATATTGCAACAAAAAGCAGAGTTAAACTGTGTATTATATGCGACGTTCATTTTTAGGTAGACGTGTATAGACGTCTGAATAGGTACATGATATAGATAACAACACACATGTAAGTATGGTCATATGTGTATATATATCTATTGTATATATATATATAATGTGTACTTACATACACACATACGTATGAGTGAATATATGTATGTATTAAAGCATTAAATGGATCTCCAACAGAAGATAAATTTTAGGGAAACTGTAGAAATTAGAAAGTTTGGCCAGTTTTTGGGATGAGATGAAATAAAATGAGATGAGCGGAGTGGAGAGAGAGAGAGAAGAAACACTAGCACTCTTCCTATTACCACCATCGCTGACGCCACCACTGCCACCACCACCACCAGAGTTTCCTCCACACACCAACACCAAACAAAAACTTGTGTTACACTTTGCTCAGCTCAATGAAACCTTTATACTGTGTATACAATAATAATAATAATAATAATAATAATGATAGGGAAATTTGAAAGAGAAGAAGAAGAAGAGGCGAGAGGGGAACAACAGTGTAAAGTAGAGAAGGAAAAAGCGTTGAAACATTGAAAATGTTCCTTGTCGTCCTCGTAATAGCCGGGGTCCTCCTCGTTTTGCTATCCACTCGCTAGTAATCAGCAATCAAAACAAGTCTGCAAACTACCAAGTTGCCTTTTCCTCCTTCTCCTCCTATAAATATCACACAAAATGCTCATGTTAATAAGTTTATATCAAGTTTTACATGTAAACACGTACACTTTAAAAGGAAGCAAGTATAAAGCAAAGTCACTTGCAAACTGCAAAAAAATATATTTCTCGTCGACGACGACGACCACGACGATGACGACGACGTCCTCCAGTTCTCCTTCTTCTTCACCATCATCGTCATCATTTCAAACTCCATTCTCTGCTTTTCACTAAAAACATTTTGTGTTTGTCTACCACCACCACACACGACTATATGATATGACTTACTTTGCCCCTTCATACATACTCGTTGTGCTTATATGTACATAGGTATATATATGTAATATGTTGTATGTACTACGACGTGTCCTTTAAGATATTGCATGCATAATGGTAATTCATTAAAATTTTCAGCCAGTTCCGTACTCGTTGCTGTCGCCGCCGTCGTCGTCGTTGTCGTCCACAACAGATGAAAAGTTCATCTACAAACTATACCTAAAAAATTTCAAATAGTTTTTCAAAATATGCATACATGATCGATGAACGGGATTCTAAAGAGAGAGAGCTGGAGAGAGAGAAAGAAAGAGGGCATGGACGAGAACAATACACATGGTTTGCTTTAATTTTACACGCTTTCACTAGCAGATATTCATATTAAAATAATAATAGCATAGCAAAATCAGAGCTCTCATATTGGCAAGCAAAGCAAACTCTACATTTTCTCTACTGAAAATCACAAACACGCACGTTAAATATGTTTTGTACGTTGACTGGTGAATATGTGTGTGAGAGAGAGTATAAAATGGGCATGGTGATATATGATGGTGAAAAAAGAACAATTTTTAAGGCTTCACATGTCTTTGTCAAAAAAGTATACTACCATTTTCTAAAGAAAAAAAACAACTCTCAGCAAAGTCTTTTTACATTTTATCGTGCATATCGACTTTGTTGTCGTCGTCTTATCGTTTTATCATCATCATCATCACCGTCATTGTCGTCGTCACTATCATCATCATCATCACAGTTGAGTCAGAAGAAGAAGCTATTTAAAGTTTGCAGGAAAAGGACATGAATAATGTGCAAAAGAGAAAGAGAGCGAAGAAAGAGGACAACTCATTCATTGTACGTTGCTGTGTGTTTGATGCTCATATTATGGTTGTTATTGATGCACTGATGCTTCAACAGCCAACACCACCACACCGCTTCTACCATCACCCTCTAGCCGTCTCTCCATCTCCGTACCTTTAAAAAACTTACAAAATATTATCTGTGTGGAAAAGGAGGCAGGTGAGAAGGCATGTGTACTTTTAGTTTCTAGAGAAAAGGTGCAGAGATGAGCGCATATTTTTTGGTAGTTTAATAATAATAATAATAATAATGAGAGGATGCACACGAGCATCATAACACAAAAACTAGCTGTATATTAGCATCGACATGATCTCAAAGTGAACAAAATGTAAGTGACTAGGTATTTATCTCGCTGTATACCTATCTATATGTATATGGGAGCCACATGACTTTTTGCTGCATAAAATACAAAACTCCCGATGGCGGCGGCGGTGGTGGCTACTTCTACATCATCATCTATCTTCATGTATTCATGTAGAAAAGGGTTGACTACTACTACTACTGCTGGCGGAGGAGTAGGAGGTGGTTGGCTATATTATGCGATGTTCAGTGTTTAGTGTGCTCCTTCGAACTTTTACTCAATTTCCCAGTCAAGTCACCATTAAGGTCGTTGAGCTGACTGACTGACTGAGTTGGATGTTGTGCATGCTTATTTGCAGTTTTTAGTCATTAAGCAGTACATTTACGTTTACATACATTTGCAGAGAGAGAGAGAGAGGATCGTTTTGTCGTCGTATAAGGTGGAGTGAAAAAAAGAAGAGATACGTTGTTATTATAATAGATACTTAAAATGTATTTTACGTGACGGGTTACTCCAAGCTACTCATGTTCCTCCACTGTATATTCATATTGCGTATATAAATATATATATATATTTTATGTTTCTATGTATGTATAATAGCATATATATACTCACCCAAATAGGTATTTATATAAAAGAAAGGGAAATCGGATGTGAATTTTCATTTTTATGTACTTTTACTCTCTTTCGCTCTCTTTCTCTCTCTCTCTTTCCTCCTAAACAAATTATATGAGACGAGGCACATTTCACTTTACGGTGATGGATAAGATAGATACATATTGGTAAGTATACAAAACTTATAGTGGTACATTTAATAAATATGCATGTATAGTTGGCTTAATAGGTGTACAGCCATGGACTTTACTCTCACTCTCTCCCTCAATCTACGTATCTCTTTGCTCTCTCTCTCTCTCTCTCTCTCTCTCTTTCCTCTTCTTCGTCTCTTTGGCTTTCCATCCATTTTCATAAATTTTGTTATTGGTTCAGCTGGATTATCTCTGTGAGTAGTAAAGGCGTATCATACTGATATTGTTTTCACTTTAAATGTTGTTCGTACTCCCTACTACACACATACATACATAATCCTCCTGCTGGTCGTGTTCTCTCTCTGTGTAAATATAATGAAATTATTATGCAAGCATACCTATTATGAATTTTGCATGTAAGTCTGATATAAACTGACACGTTCCTTGTATCCATCTCTCTAAGCCAAGCTATTAATTTTTTCCCCTCTAACATTTCAAAAAGTATCCATCCATCTCTCTCTAAAAAAAAGTCATATCCATATATGGACAGGTACAGTTTACAGTGTATAGATGTTATATATATGCCAATATTTTTTTAACTGTCGATGCGTATAATAAAGTCATATGATGGAACTGAATACACAACCGAGTAGAAATGGGAAGCGGATGCGAATGAAAATAAATATATAAACGTGCTGATATAATTTAACTTTTTAGTTTTGGGCGGTGGAGAATAGGGACTCTTGTTTAGGGAAGTTTTGGTATATACTCCTATCTTTATATTCCAAATATATACAATACCTTATTTTTATGAGTTTTCATCACAATTGCAGTAATGGGTTTGAGTTTACTTTAAATAATAATGCCAGTAGTACCAGGTGAACTATGCACAAACTTTAATTGATGTGATGATGATGTCAAGTAGTTTACCATTGACCCGGTTAACTGCTGATACCAGAAGCTCCTTATCCGTTAGCCTGAAGTGACCCGTCAGTGGAATGTCAAGCGTACCAATTTATGCGCAAGCGTAAAAAAAATTAAATCAGCAAAACAAAAAATATTAAATAAAACTATACACAAGCTGTTATGTGGTTATTGGCCCAGCCAGGAAAGAAGGAGATACTTGTTTT
>JAITYZ010003746.1:0-19223 GCA_027744595.1 Paronellides praefectus
TTTCATCCCAGGGTAGCATGGCGTAGGGAAAAAAATGTTGACTTTCTGTCAACAATAACAACATCGCGTTTAAAGGAGATGAAAACTTTTCCTAGAGAAGAGAAGTCAACAGTTTTATAAAAAATATTGACATTACCAAACTTTAAATACCAAACGGCCCTTTTAAGGGCCACCATATTTTCCGAAGAGCAAAATAGTAATGTTGTTACGTTAATGCATTTCCTAAGGTTTTCTTTAAAACAAAAGAAGCCAAAGTATAAAGTCATATTTAATTAAAGTTTCAAATGCAAAGACGTAATACATAATACTACCCGTCTACGTCTGCTTTGATTTGAATGAAACTCAAAATTATTTTTAAGCTTTTATGACACAAGTGCGCAGGTATAGAAATCTAGGTTTAATGATTGTCGCTTTCCTAGTCTGCTAAAAACTCAAGACGTAAATCGATGAATGATGAATATCAGCTTGAAATATTTCTTTGTCTTTATACCTCTTACCTTATTGACCAACACAAATCTTTGCATTCCTTCTTCTAACTTGTCCGCTACTAATGATAATGATGTGCACTTTCTGTTGTCGATTGTAACAAAGTCATTTTAGTACAAAAATTGATGTTTATACAAAATTTTAGTATGTCTCTCCGCTCTGGCCGGAATTGTATTTTGGCTTGTAAAAAAGTAGGGTAGGAAGGGAAAAGCAAAAAATGAGGTCAGAAGGAATGAACAATTGACTTTTTCCTCGTCTCCTAATTATAAACAATTGCATTTAAAAACATTTACAACCATTGCCATCGTTTGAGCATGCATTAGCATGCATTATGAGCAAATTTATATTGGAAGAGAATGATGCATATAATATTAATGGTATGGATTCAGCCTATATTTAAGTAGATGGAAGCCTCAAACACGTGAAATGAATTCACTGAACTCTAATAATAATATTATGACGAATGAATAATGATGATGTCGACATACATGCAACCTCGAACCTTTTTCTCCATAAAATTTGCTTAAAGCTCCATGGGTCATGGCAAATTAGTGGCATTTATTGTCCGTATGAGACTGAATGTCTGAAAGTTGAAATTCTCATACGTCTCGACCTCGACGACAAAATGTTTCCCAATAAATAAACATATACTACAAACCACTGGGATTAACCTTAATTTGCAAGGCATGCGTACTTGTTTTTTTGGTATACACTGGACAAGGCAATCATCATCACATCACTATCAATTGAAAGGAAAGAGTCTACTCTACAAAGTTGTGTACGATTGTGTGGCTTTTTTTATCTGCCGTTTTGAAACTTCAGGTACGTCCGCACCCAGATAGGCAACAGTATAAAAACCAAAGTCTTGATCTCGCATGAGTCGATTCCATTAAAAACCACGAAATTATATCTTATCTTACACTTTACTTATTTTCGGATACATTTTGACAGAATTCTTTTGACTTGAAGTTTATTTTTGAACTTCACTTGATTTTTTTACGTTTTTGTTAAATCGAGAAATTATCGCCAAAAAAATCTCCGCATGCAGCGCCACGATCAGCGTTTTAAATTTTAAAACTGCTTTAACCAACGGTCCTTTTAAGGACCACCAAATTTTACAAAGAGCAAAATCATTATAAGAATTAATTCTAAATTCATCAAATGCAAATATTAAATGTCTCACAGTACCCCGCTTAAAATGTATACCTGCTTTCTTTGTTTCATTATTGATGACATGATGACTATGACACACTTTTAGAATGGAACAACGGCAAACGGCATGATTTCCGAAATGATCAAAAAAAACAATTAGTTTTTGCAAATACGATTATCTCCTTTTCTTTACACAATATACCTACATACCTAAATATGCATGGCATTACTTCACTATTAGGTAAAAGCATGTTTTGAGAATTCCATTTTTTTGCATAGGTATCAATTTTTTATTGAAGAATATTTTGGGGCATCGTCAGCTAGAAAAGCAAATTGAGAGCGCCGAGAAGCCCAGTCGTTTTGTAACAAAAGTTTTGTTTACCTTGGCCTGGGTACATCAAAGTGGTGCTTTGTGCTTATATTATTATCCGTTCTTTTCTGCAAAGAAGTACACAGCTTTTTTTTATAAACATTAAATAAAAATCATTTAATCATCATTCAACAATTTAAAGACACCTGCTAAATGGTAAGTTAATTGTTGGTTTTTTGTTAATGAGTTCATTGTGTACAGTGTGAGTTTGCTAGTTTGCATATTCATCACTTATTTCGCAGGTGTTTTTGAGCGAAGGTTTTATTTTTGGCATATGTTTACTGTTTATTCAGTGCTGAGGTTGATATCCAGTCCAGTGGCATATTTTATTTTCAAAATGGATGAGAAGCATGTTGTGGAGTCATCAGAAGGACCTGTTGAAGGAAGAGGAGAATCACAATTCAGTTTAAACAAAATATCTTCGAATTGTAAGCGGAGACGGTGTTATGATGAGGCGTTTGCTTCGGTTTCAGAGACGGACAGTGTGAGCCCTGAACCTGAGGAGCTTCCGGTAGAAAGTGTAGAAGACATGTAAATAAATTAAATTAAACATATTCTTAATCATGTATGTGGGTGGTGGACTGATGTCTATCGGTGGTTTTGAAATATTTGGGTATAAAGTTGTAAAGTTGTAAAAATAACTTTTACACTAAATTTTTGCAGGTGTTCCAGCAGTACGAACGCAAGAGGTGACAGTAACAAGACCAATATAATTTGTGAAGCTCATCCTAGTTGTTTAAAAACATTTGCAAGTGTTCGGGAATACGAGGGTCACTATAACTTACGTCACAGGCACAAATGCATCACGTGTAAGAAATCCCTACCTTCCGCACATATTTTGGAACTGCACGTGTTGGAAGCGCATGATACTCTATTTTCGCTGATGGCGGAGCGGAAGCCAATGGTAATTTTTTTTTGTGTGAAAAATAAAAAAGCACAATTTTTTCGGACAATATGCCAGCAAATAAATTGTAATGATGATAACCTAATTTTGCTTTCTTTGTTTCTTTCAGCTCGCTTGCTTCTTGGAATCTTGCTCCAGTACATTTTGGAAAGCTGAAGAAAGAAAAGAGCACTGTCTTTCCGAGCATCGCTTCCCAAAATCTTTCCTACTTTGGGACCTAACATCCACCGCTGCAAATAAGCTAGGTAATAATAAGAAATCTGGTAACAAAGGAAATGACAAAGTCAAACAGAATCAAGTACGGGACAAAGATCTGCGCAAAGGTAAAGGGAATGAAAAAATGGAGACTGAAACGGAAAGTCTTTCTGTGGAAGTTACCTCTACCTCTGACACTGCATTGGCACATGATCCATTAAAAAACGAAAAAATTGAAGTGGATACTCCCGCTCAAGTGATGGAACATCCAAGCAGCACAAAAAATGAAGCTTCTTCAAAATCATCAAAGCAAAGTTCTAGCAATAAAAATAAAACTGCGGGGAAATCCAATCACATCCATATCACATTTGGTCAATCAGCGTCTCGAACTTTCAAACCGAAATATTCTTTTGGGCTTGCAAAACCTGTTGTACCTGAAGAAGGAATTACTAGTACTTCCACTACTAAAATGGATTTGGATATGAGTGATATTAAGAATATGTTACCCAGCAGTGCTCCAACCAGTAGTAGTGCAGAGTAGTGCCGATAATCAATTAATAATAAAGTAATTAGTAATTATTGTGCGAAAGCAAAGTAATATTGTTTTCTTTCATTTACTTTCCGTTCAAAATCATTTGTCATTGTCGTACTCATATACAACCAGAGTGTTTTTCTGGAAGCAAAAATTGGAAATAATATTCTCATAATACAAAGTTTACTAACTATGTATAAATAAATAAATGCGTATTTTTTAATGTACGTGTACGCAGTTTAATAGCAGTATTTGGTATCGTATATCTGTGATTTGTGATATTCATGTGAAAGTTGAATAATACGAATGAACAAACAAATTCTAAGAAAAATAAATAGTAAAAACTGAAAATAAAAGGTTTAATTGAATGAAGTTAGTTGACATCTAAACTCATATTTAACACTTTACAAATTCACTTGAAATTAACTTCATTAACAAATTAATAATAATTAACATTCGAGCAAAGTTTAATAGGTACTCGACATAAACTATATGGTTGTGTCCTTCTGGACAAAGGATAACGAGGGGCTGCAAAGAAAATGAAAAACATGAATAAATATTTGTGTCTCGTTTTAACGTTAAGGTTGCAAAAATGTTAAACAAAATGCTCTGCCACTCACTCTCCCTCTTGTCTCGGTATGGGGATACAAGATCCAAGAAGCAATTCTTGATCAAACGTTGCACAGTCTTCGATCGTATTGAATGTAATTGTTGTATGTTCCGGTTGCACTTGAAGCTGAATAATCAGGGAGAAAAATCCTGCCACTGCAGCAAACGACTGCAAATTCATATACATAAATACTAAATAATCAGTGATATATCTAAGTAGTTAGTACAGTAATCACCTTTTCAAAATAGAAGTATTGTAATTAGCAAATAACAGTTCACCTACAGCTAAAATAGTAGAACGATTAATTGCGAAATACGAATTGGCTGAGAGGACACTGGGATTTGTGCTGGAAAAAGACCATTCCAAACTCTGAATCTAAATTAAACATAAACAAATTTCATGATATGATATGATAAAATATCTTGGTATTGAGAAGTTTCTCAATTTCAGGGAGTGCTAGTGAACTAACCAGGCGTCGTTGATGAGAATTGCGACATAAAATAGTTCCACTCCTCCGGACAAATTCATATCCAGCAAAGAACTGAAAAAACAAATTTCATCGACTGAAGATTTTGTTTGATAGTAATTATAAATTTTTCTGAAGTTGTTGTTTTATTTTTCGTTGTACTGAGTTTCCACTCTTCGCCAGAAGGTCCGTTGTACTAACGAATTGTATGAGGCACTGCCACATCAACAGATACAGCACAAAATGCACTTCGGCACGGGAATGAAAATACTGGTTGGAAATGTTATAAATCAAATCATGAGAAAATTTAAATATTGACGTGACATAAAAAAATAAAGTGAAAGGCATTACTAAAGATTTTGTCATCACCGAAATTACTACGTCATCTTCCTTAACCTTCAATCCAGTTTTAAGACTTGTGCGCAATGTTTGTATGATTATATCCGAACGTCCTCCATATTCCTCGGCAGTATCAGCTTTATAAAAAAACCAACGAACTAATGCCACCGTCATAACCCCCATCTTAAAAGAAAACATCATTGTGAATGTGAATTAGTAAAATTATTACATGTATTTAATTTTTTTATTTCCCAATTTTGATTATTGTGAACCCTAAACGAGCTCCAAGCTTACCTCACAAACCATATAAATCATAATTGGAATCGAGAACACTTCACCAAAATTCCTAAGCAAAACGGTAAGAATACGATGATGAGTGAACAACTTTAGTAGAGAGTGATTTAGACCCAGTCGGAGTAATTGTCCTCTGTTTTTTGTCGTTACTGAGCTCGACGACAAAAAATAATATACTATTTATTTATTTAAATGCTTTGAAGGCCGAAATAAGGTTTTGATAAATATATGGGCTTACATTGTTGGAAGGTGAGAGCAAATTTAAAATTCCACATTTCACTCGCATTCTTCAAAATAGTTGCCAAAATTTTCATAAGGAGCTTAATGAGGACCGTACAGTACACAACGTAGAGTTGAAACAAAAGCCCTGCAACTTGATAGTACAGCAGATTGTTTCCTGCTTCTATTCTCAAGTCTGGTTTCAGAGGTCGCACTATGAGACCTGATATAAGCAAATTTGATTGGCGTACATGAGCCGGGTAGTCATAATAGAAAAGAACCACTATAACAATAACGTATGAGAAGAACTCGGCATGTTGCATAACTATAAGCTTTTTTAAACTCAGGCAGCCTGACGTTTCCATTTCCGCTAAGGCCGCGCACCAACCTTTACACAAAAAATCAATCCAAACAAATATAAGTATTTGCTCATACTTTGATTATATATTAAACCTAACATTTATAGGTATTTATTGCAACTTGCAATTTGCAAGTTTACACTATGACTTACAAGTAAAATAATGGGCAATTAATTTTCCATCTCCCAAAATGAGCAAAACTGACCAAACGGCGACCAAAATAAGATTGATAAGAAAGACATACAGGGGTATCTCATATAAGTTTAGCTGCAATTCCTCCACATTGCTAAAAAAAAATTAATAAAGAGTGTGTAAACAAATATTTATAATTATTATTATCCCGTCATATTGCATGTACGTTTCAATTCAATAAACTTACTGCCTTGCTTCCTTTGCCCTCTTCTGAAGATGTTCCAGGGTTTCGTTACCAGTACCACTTTCCAGTTTTTTATACTTTGCTTCCTTACTTCCATCTCCCCCTGAGCTAGGAGGGGACGCGTGTTTCTCATTTTCCAACTGAATATCCACAAAGGAAATGATAATCAAACAGAAACAACACCACAAAAAAATTGTCGTCAGAAAGAAAGGTACAACGTTCTTCTTCTTATGAGTAAAATCCATGTGAGGTTGATTCTTCTGTGGTTTTACACTAATGAACGATCTCAAAAAGAGGAAGGACAAACACCAATAGCTTCGCAAAGTCCTTGCCAAATACTGACTCTCGAAACTAATTCCTTCTTTCATCCAACTAGTGTAAGGTTTGTCAAAAGTTTTTATTTCCTTTTTCTTGTCTTCAGGATCCGTATGAGATAATTCCAACCATTCGCTATCCCTTTCCCTAGCAGTTTTCACACGAAACATGCCGTGATACTTGAAAATCTTCTCCAGATTTTCCTGATTCTCCTTTTGCATTAGCTGTTTTTGTTTCTCGAGATCCTGCCAAATGTGACTTACATTCCAACCCTGGCCACTACTCTTTCGTTTGCTCTTTTTGGAGCCCTTTCCCTTCTTACTAGAACTTTCCTCCTTATCCTTTTTCTTCTTTTCGTGTTTCTTGCTTTCCCCCTTTTTTCCAGACGGGGTTTCAGTGAAGTAGTCCCAAATTTTGTCAAAGATTCCAGTGCTTTCATTACTGTTTTTTTTCTTTCCCCGTTTACCTTTGTCTTTGCCTTTACCGTGGCTCTTATCCTTATCTTTTTTTGTTGTATTTTCCTTGTCTTTTTCTTTCCCTTGCTTTTTATCCTTACTCTTATCAGTAGTCTTATCCTTTTTATCTTTCTTGCCACCACCTCGAGAGAGCCTGCTGCGAAACGGATGAGATTTGTAATATGCCTCCTCTTCCAAAGCATCCATCTTATGTTTTTCACTTTCCGAATCCACATTATTATAAATAGTATCTACCTCCACGTTTTCTTTATCTCCCTCTTCCTCATCATCGATTTCTATTCGTACTGAGCCTACTCTGTCCCCATCATCATTACTTTCTTCGTCATCGTAAAAGCAGCTCATTTCCAATTCAATTTCCCGAAGATACTCCAAATGTTCCCTTTTCTTTTGTATTTCGCGGAATCCTACAACTCTACGCACGTACTCATTTGAATCTGGATCAAAATATTGTAAAGGTTTGCATAGGTCCATAAATGGTAGAAAATCTGAGGGAAGCCGTTCCAATTCCACTTTGTCCTTTGAAGTTAAGGGCAATGACCATTTTTCAATAGGACACCCAAGGTATTTATGAATACATTCCCATTCAATAAACAAGCTGGGAATGCTGGGCTCTTTTCGACGATATCCATGAGTTTCCACGCGTTTCGCATTTTCAAGCTGTTTTTCAAGGTATGCAGCTTCTATTTTAAGGAGATCCTCTGGGGATTCTTCGGGGAAGTGGTAGAGCATATTTTATTTACAGATTACGCGACACTGCACTGCACCACATACAATAATATCAAAGAAGAAGTACAGAAGTGTAACTCTATGAAAGAAATTTGAAGCGAAGACCGAAATTTAAAAACATTAATAAAAGTTCATTTTAGAATGACGTATTTAGTGCCTGACACTTTTATATTACGAATTCTATTGTGTATTCTTATGATAGGTCTTTTTATCGTATTGATTTTCGTCGGCTCTATGGAAAATTTGGGCCTTCAATCTCATTACAAACCCTTTGCTCAAAGGGATAAATTTCGTATCATTCGGACGGACGATGACAACGTGAACATGAATATGAATTACTTTTACAGGAAGGTAATGTTGAGTGCTAAAATGGAAACATTTCTAATGCCTGATCTACTCATATACTATACTAACTATACTATATTATGTTATATTTAACACCATAGATCTACCCCCTAGAGGGCGGGGTATTACACAACTTGATATATCGATACCAATCGTCCAAACGTACAAACGTATATTATTAAACATTTTTACTTATATTTATTTCATTAATATAATTGACAAAATGTAATCAATCTAGTCCTAATAGAAACATGAATTAATAGTCACTGGTATAAAATTCTATTCATCAGAGTCACTAGTGCTGGTAGTGGAGGATGACGCTGACGCTGTAGTAGTAGTGTAATGTTTACTGGAAGACACGACGGTTGGTTTATCTGTTTCCGCAACTGGTCCAATGTACTCCGCTTCATGAACGTCATCATCATCGCGAATACAATTTAATTTGAACTTGTACTGACGACCAGGTTGGAATGTGACTGATGCCCTTTCGTAGTCCATTGGATAGCCGTTTACTAGAACAAACAGAAAATAGATATAGGACCAAAAATTAAATAAATAAATAAAATTCGCTATTAACAAATCAACTCGATTTGCCGTTAATAATTTTTGTCTTGTTGTAAGTTACACTTTACCAAATGGAGAAACATTAACCACCAATACAGGAACCTGAAGGAACTCCCCATACAACCGTCGTATGTCATAATCATCTGAATCCAACCCTTTCAAATGAACACTGTCATCCCAGTCAAACAGGTAAATCCAGTCTGCATCTAACTTGATGGCACGGCACCAATATCCCAACCGCTTTATTCCCAGCTTCACGTATTCCTCCTTCCGATCCAATTTAAACATGAAGCGATCCTTTATAGCTGGATTATAAATGGACTTATTCACCATTTTAGCATAACGTTCCATTTGATTGTTAAGTATGGAACAAAATTTTTTGTGCTCAGAATCGCTTAACAGAACGGTACGAATTTCCACAAACTTGGAATTATCCTGTCTGATGACACGTGAAACTTCAGCAGTAAATTCAACACAGGCATTGTCCAAGAGACGAAAGGTACTTATCTCCTCATCATATTCCGTTACGCCGCCGTAGGCTCCTTTATCGAAAAGAGCGTTATCATTCAGCGATTTGGAGATGTTGGTTAAGGTTTTTTCCCATTCCCATTTTTCTTCTTCTTGCAAACGCGCCATATCCACTGTTGACTGTGAATTTACAAATTTGAAAAATAGACACTTTTCATAAAAGCTCGATATAAATTTATAGAAACTGAAACTTTTTAGTGCTAATTTAAAACAAAAAAAGTAACTACTTTTTACGTTGTTTGTTTTCCTAAATGACTTCAGCTCAGCTACCTAAAATGTCATTTTTTTGCTATAATATATTTTGCAACATGTTTTCACGTGTTCAGATTCGCATGATAAATTACGCGGGTTGACTGTTCAGTATATGGGAATAGTTTCAAAATGCCCCAAAATGCCGTCGTTTATTTGGAACTTGGAACCGCTAGATTACATCTAAGATTACTCTAATTAGTTTGTCGTCTGTCTGTACGCATGCGCACGATAAAAACTCGAGAACGCGGCTGCGGATTTCGAACTTTTGTTTTCAGCAACCCCCAGGGGGCAACCTAGCCAAACTGGGAAGACCCCAAACATTCTGGTCATGGTCATACTATTAATTCACTATTTAATTTATGACAAAAAATGTGAGTGCAGGCAGACGAAAGGTAATTAGGTTATGGTGATTGGCGATTCAAACGTACAACGTTTACAAAGGTTTTATTAACTGTATGAAAACTTGGGATGCATGGGAGTTTACAATTTTGACAAAAGGAATGGTTTATTGCACAAATAATTGATTTATTGTTATTGTTGCTGTGTTTTTATATATAGCATGATTTCTTGATTACAATAATTTTTAAAGATTTTGTAGCACTATAAACTTACAAATTAAAATATTGAATCTAAGATATATTTAATATTTTATTTTGTTAAATTTTTTATGTATTAATAATTTAATGTAATATTTTGGACACTGATTTCACAAAGAGACCTTTTTCAAACGTTTATTTATTGTGTTTTGTTACTTTTTGTAGGATTAATTTTAGCTCTTCAATATGCCCATTACACTTTGCATTGTCCCGTTATCTAACCCCACAACTTTGAGGTATTCAGAAACCTCAGTTTCACTAAGACTTAGATCTTCAACCACCTCTTCATCATTGCTTTGCCCGTTATCTATTTCATCCTCCTCCACATCTTCCTCAAAGTCATCATCATCATCACGTTTACCAGTAAAATTATCTTCACTATCAGGAACACTTATCAAATCCCCGACACCACTTCCTTCTCCTGTTGTGGAACTACGATTGCTGCTGGTATTTGGTCCACCCGACGAGGAAAATCCTGTGGTAGTAGAAGTCCCCGCTGTTGCTATCATCATTTCATCAGGAGGCATCGGAATTGTTGGAATGATTGTGGTTGGCGAGGGGGATGATGGATGTGAGGAGGGAGGATCATCTTGTGACGGAATTTGGTAAAGATCACCAATAGTTGAAGGAATAAGCGTTCTCGAAGATGATACAGCAGTTTTGGCAGAAAGTAACACTGATTCAGTGGAGAGCTTATCACGGGTGGGGGTTGAGGGAGTATAAAAGAATGCAGTAGTTGATGTATCAGAAACAGAACCATAACCAAATTCGATTTTATCCAGGGTGTCGTCTTTTGGTATTCCAAGGTCCATTCTGAGACGTTCCACCATATCAGCAAGTTTTTTCTAAACAATTACAATCAAAATTAAAATTATTATTATATTTTCTGAATATTTATCTATATAAAATATATCTATTTAACTATCTTGTCACTAAAACACAAAAAAAATGTTGTTTTCGTACCGGATTAAGTTCCTTATTCTGTTCCACATGTGATTTGAACAGGGTCTTCAGTCCCTTATTCGTGTAAATACCTTTGCGAACAATGTCGTTTGTCATTTCCGTTAAAAATGCAATATACCTGTCTGAAGAGTTATGTTTTCTTCTGGAAAAAAATAACCAAGAGCTAAATTATAACAAACATCATCCAGGTATGCATGATAATGCCTGCAAATTCTACTTGACCCTTGCTTTTGGTTTTACTTTACTTACAAATCTCTAGTTGATGTCGCTTTGACCTTTCTACTCAATCCTTCATATCCTGCGTGGTCCTCCCTGTCTTTCGTTCTGTGCCTATGATTTTCTTTGGAGGATTTACTAAGACGCTGTTTATCTGTACTCTGATGAATATCTTTACATGGTTTGTCCTCAAAACCCACATGACCTTTATTCCTGCTCAGATTAAATCCATCCGTCAAACACTTTTTCTCTGGAGTACTTTCCCTAGTTGTTATTCTACTTTCCCCACTAGAGAATCCGTATGCAGAATCTCTACTGGAATCTTTATTAGTGGCATGAGCGCCTGCAACATTGCCAGCAGCAGCAACACCTTCTTGATGATGATGATGAGCGTGACGATGATCGGATTTGGCAAAAATTACATGTGTATTTCCACTGGCACCACTACTGCTGGGTACCAGACTTGCCATGGAGTTGGACTTGACAAGTTTCTGAGAAGTTCTGGTGTTTTTGTTATGATGCTGTTCATGAAGCACTTTTCTTGGTGATTTTTTATTGTGTTTTCGATGAGGATTGTCGCCCAACATGATACTTTGAAGAAGATCATCATTACCAGCCATCAGACTATTTTCTAAAGTTGAACAGATATCTTTGATGGTCACTGGAAAGTCCTCCGCTGTGAGTTCTTCACTACCACAGATTGTTCCCTGAAAAAAACATGTTTTTTTATTATAAAAATATATTATATAAACTTTGAAATATGTCACTAAATAATCGATTTTCAGAATTACAATTGAAGCTACACTCTCTGCCCGTCTTCTACTCTTCCCTGGCCTCTTATTTCTACTACTGCTAAAATCCTTTTCTGGAATCATTGTGTGCATATTGCCCCCACTTCCAGTAAACTTATTCCTTGTCAATCTGGGCGATAGTTGGTGATAATGATGATGGTGGTGGTGGTCAAAGTGATGATCACTTTTTGATAACTGCTGGTGCTCAATAATAACTCTTGGAGTGTCCCCGTTTTTGCCCGAGGAGGTCTGAGGTATAGCTGAAGACACACACTTTCTTGGTGACTTTTTAGGACTTGGTGGCTCCCAAGGGAGAAAGCATTTTGAATGACGGGTTTGTCGATCACATCTACTTGACGTTTTGGTCACCGCTGCTGCGCTATTCACAGTGACAGGTCTCTCTGCTGTTGTTGGAGTTAAAGCGGTGGTCGCTCGTTTGACTGACTTTTTAGATGATGTTGGTTTTGTGGTCGGTGATGTTGGCTTTGATGTGAGGTCAAGCTGATGAATGTGACTGAGAAAACGTCGAATTTTTTCTGTTACACCGATAGGGGCTTGTACTTCTGACGGGGGCTTACTGTTGTCATTGTGGTGGTTGCTTAATATGCTTCCAGTTTCATCTGACATGAAGGCTATTGGAAATAAATAAATGGAAGAGAAAAACTAAAATACATCAAGAAAAGACTTGGCAATACGAAATATTCAAGTACATTCGTTAAAAATTCATTTCTCTAGTCCATCTCTTCAACAAACTCAAGTAGCTACTATACTCACTCACCGTCACCGTCCGACGAGCTCTGAAGACTTGCTGGTCCGAAGACAACTTGATATTCGGGATAATGCGATGTCAACGCATTTTTCTTACTACGACCATTTTTCAAAGGGGATTTGATTGTGAGTTCAATATGATTATTATCCATGGCTGATAGTGGCTTATTTTTATCTCCCCCTCCCCCTGCTGAAATATTCAAATGGTCAGGATGACTGCTGTACATCAAATTGTCTCGGTGTCCTCTATGCTGCTGCTGTTGCTGCTGATGATTATTATTGTATATAGTTGAGTTGGCTGTTGTGCAATTATTTGTACTATTCTTTTTCTTCTTCCCCGACTATATTTTAACAAATTTTTTAAGTGTGGAAAAATAAGTTTGATAATAATAAAATTATTTAGGTACATACAACATATGTTGAAAAGAAAATGATCTACCTTGGAAGACTGAATCATTTTTGAATTTATTGACAAGTTTCCACTACTCCCACCACAACCCACCATTAGGCCAGTGTCCACTCTTGGTTTCACATTGAGCAATTTCCTGTAATGATTAGCCATATGAGAGAAAGTCATCCATTGTCCAGCCAATGTGTTTGTGTCGAGGGGAATTCCACCGAAATCTACATTTTTTAAATATGGGGATTTTTTAACGAATTTTGTCGTGGAGGATCTCTTTTTTGTAACAGAAGCCATAATGATAAATAATAATAGCTCAAATTAATGTCTTGTCATAATTAATTTTTTTCGATGATTTTATTGTGATTCTATAGTAAAAGCGCTAATCAATAAATTTTTTTTGAAAAGAAATGCAGGTAACTTATTATCAAACTATGCTGTTGCTGCAAATTTTTAAAGTGAGTTTTTATCACTATAAATTTTGAACTCACGCGTTGATGATGTTGATTGCTTCATTTTGTTACATGCCCTTGTTGCAAATTAATTTTTCTTGGAAAATTAGATTGTTGACGAGTAAGTAGTTGAAAGACGTGTTGGGTAATACTAACATCCAAGGTTACACTGCTGACTGCACTTGCACTGGACACTGGACACTGAGCTGTTCTTTTGAAACTTTATTCCAATTCTACTTTCTTTCAGTTGACATTGACTCCAATTCCCAAACAAATGAAAAAAATATAATCGGTTTTATTTCCCAGTTTATAGGTTGGTCACAAACAATAACAATACTAAATCTTTTTAATTGCTACGCACGAATTCACCACAATATGATAACTGTATACAATCACGAGAGATACTATAATTATCTTATACTGTTTAATTTCCCATCTTGGAAATTCTCAGGATGATAATGAGATAATGATGATGGCCCATTCTGGTCAATGTAAATGATACAAAAAATCCCCACCAAAATGGTTGTAATTGATGACGGCATCAATAGCAACACAAACTTACAGCTTTTCTTTAATGCTTTCCTTCCATTCGTTTTCTAAAACGAGAACCCTTCCAAAATGAAAGCTCACAACATCGTCACGTCACAATAAGTCACAATACATGCATCCCATTGAAAAATTGTAAATGAAACCAGAAAAAAAGAAACAAAAAAAACTTCATCGACCCATCAAACAACAATTATCATCACTCACGATGATGATGATGATGATAATGATCGGTTAATCGACTATATATGCATTCTTTTTTCTTGCGTTGCGTTATATTCACTTGAAACTTTTCCCTGAACTCTGAAACTTCTTCACACGGAACGCGACTGGGGGGAAAAAATGTTAAATCAACAAGCAAGAAGCGGAGTAGGAGGAAAAAGGTATAAAAAACAGCTACCAATATAATAATAATTATTATTATGTATTCCTTTTCTGTCCTTCTTCTTACACAATAGCACCAGCACCACTCACCACACCACCAGGGAACAGTTACCAATAAACAAAACAGTTTACTTTGTACACTTCCGTTTTCTTCTTATTTAAAAAGCGAAAGTTTTTTTCCATTGTGTATATATTATTATCACAGTTTCCATTTTCACATTTTTCTCTTGTTGATGTTGTGTCAATTTGTTCATTGTGTCATCACATCACGTTATTCACGTTATCCTTTTTTTAACGTTTTTATGTAGAAAATTCAAGTGCACTGTGAACAAACAGAGTGCACACACTGCACACACACTAACACATTATTATTTAATATTTATACAGGTGGATACAATATAAAGGGAGAACAAATAAATTGATCCACACCAATAATGTATTGAAACTCTACCAGGAAAAGGAAAGACCCAGGTTTATAGGTAAAAAAGGGGTTTAAGGAAAGTAACAAGGCTGCCTGGAAAAGCTTTTACTTAAACTGCACGCATATAAAATATAGTACCTTTATGTTATGTAGGTACATACATTTTATTTTCATACATAAATGCATATATGACACGTTATCATTGCTAAACCAGTACTTAAAACGCGTACCAAGTGAGTATAGTGTGCATATAATGATTAGTCAGGTAAGATCAGACCAGGTAAGTCGCAGTCTAGTCCTCATGATCGTCAACAACACAAAAATAAGCACAACAAAAACTTGACGACGGTGTTGTTAAAAAAACTACTGCTTTCCTTCAACAAAAAGCTCTCCGGAGAGGAAAAAAACTCAACGTTGCTTTCCCCCTTTCCCCGCTTTTCTTGACTAGTCTGAGCCAAAAGTAGGGAAATGCGAGGAGGAGGGGAGTACACGAAACATTAAAGTGGACAGGAACAGGCCCATGGCTATATAGCACAACAAACAAAAACTATAAGTTAGCATTACGGGCTGTGTAATAGACTTACAGGTGAGCATCATAAATATTTAGGTTGATGTACTAGCGCACTGCACTAGCAGCAAAGTTGATTTGATAGTTACATTTCCCCTTTTACCTGTCATCTCACCTGCCTGCCCTTCCTTTTTTACTTACTGGACATGGATTTATAATACGGGAAGGTGTGCGTGGATTCGGAGCATTTCAAAATACTGCACTGTTATAATGCCCAAGTCAGGTCAGGAGAAAAGCTAAACCTTTTTGCTCATTAAAGTCGTCTATACGTATGGTTTATGTAATTATGTACATATTTTAAATCTTCCTACCCCATCGCCCGACGTCATGTCATGAAACGTGTTAGCGTTATTTCGGTTTCTGGCCAGAAAGTTTCCAATAATCCCGATCGCCGAATCCATTATAGCCAATCATAATGAATCCACTTAACTTTGTTCAGTATACTTGAAAGTATACTTGAAATAATATTGTTATTTTGTGTTCCAACGTAGGCAAAGCAATACAACATGCTTATATTGTCTGATGGTCACTGTCCAGTAGTTTAGAAATACTAGAAATGACCACAAACAAAACAAACACGCATAAAATACATTTTTCCAATATGCACAACTATATGAAATGGAGTTGTATATAATATGGAAATAGTAAATAGGTAGATGAATAAAGAAAACTATATGACAGTCATAAATGGAGATGGATGTACAGAGTGACCACTTCGTTCTTTGAAGGGGGAAGAAGAAGAAAGGCCACATAATGGCGTTCTTGATAGTGGTTTTTCGGTACTAGAGCTCCTATCCTAATGACTTGGATCGAAATTTACTAATGGCCGAACTCCCACTGCCAAATAAGAAAGGAAGCAAAACTAACCAAGCCAGAGGAATGTAGCTGTTATACATTCCATATTTACTACAATGGTCTGTGGGTCTGGTAGTCATTACTATTAATTTTTTACCGCTGGTGTGGTAAAGTAGAGCGAGACATTTTTAGGAGTCCAAATTTTGGACTGGTCGCCCGCGCTATATTTTGCAATTCTTTCACAGGTTTTACAAAACGATACTTTGAAACCTTATCATTTTGGGCCTCAGGAATCAACTTACTGGATAAGGGATTGAAATTGAAAATCCCCATTTTATTGTCATTGTATAATACATAATATGTAATAATGTAATGATAAACCATGTAAAAATACAACCAGGTAATTTTATTTTACTTGCAAACTCATTTACACTTTTTATATTCTATTTATAATTTATTTTGTTTTTGCCTGTTTATATTTAACTTGCTCATGTTTACCCCAATAAAGTGCCCTTTCATATTTACACTTTACATTTCTATGTAAAAAATAACACCTTTTGATTGACCATTGTTGAGAAACATAATTTCAATTTATCTCTATATCCCTCCTCTCTGTCTCGGGGTCGTGGTGCTATATATGTGCTATTCTTTTGTTACATACATTTGTATAATGTATGACAGGTATATCGTTTTTCTTTAATCTTCAGAATGGAATTTATTGGAATATTTAATGCTTTATTGTTGCTTATTAGGTATTTTTCTTATTGGGGCAAAGAGAGTTTCTTTTTCTTTTTTCTTATTAATATAGTCTGGAAAATCTACAAGGTTTCCTCATAATGTAGTTACATGCGTATATTATAAAAATAATGGTAAAAATACCACCACCAGTGTTGAGAGGTACACATACAAGCCTAAAAATAACCTAATCAACACGGTCAATCAATGTTCAAGTGTCAAGAGGAAATTGTTGACGATGGGCAGTTACCATCAAGTTCGACCGCTATCGTGGTTTGTCACGGTTCAGGTAAGATATAATACAAATGAAAACAAAAAAGTATTATTTTATAACGTGTATAATTTTCGTGAAACGTGTAGTTACGGTTTGTTTATTAATTTTAAAGGGGTGAGCACTGAGACTATCGAAGACTACACAGAAAAGTTTAAAAAAATAAAGAAGAAATTACATTCTTTCAATCCTAATGGGTTATGGAGTGCACTCGTGAGTGTCTTGATTTCGAAGCCGACGAGCACCTGGTCAGAAATTTTGACCATGAAGAACTCGGACTTGGACAAGGTACCTAATTAGTTCTCTGTATTTAAAGTCTTGTGTAATTGTGTCTCAGTTGTTAATGTGTAAACAACTTAACTCTAAACGATGTTGATTTCAGATGCTCCATTTGTATTCTGCATATTTAGAAAAGTACGACAGTGACTTGCTCCAGATTGAAAAGAACAAGAGGGGCTTTACAAACAATACGAAGAAGAAAATTCATGACTGTTTCCTTCAGCTCCCGAGTCGGAAGCTAATAAATCTTTTAGTGTATAAATTGTATGGTAAGTATTTTATAATGATTATCTACACTTATTAAGTAAACTTGTTTATAAACTATATATTGATAATTCACCATTATTCATACATACATTTGTACTTGTATCTTGTAGCACTTGTCGTGCCAGTTTTGCGACCAAAAGAACGTGATGAGAAACTGGGAAAAGAAATAATTACTGATGTAATTAACAACTTCGATAGCTTGGATATTGAAAAAATTTTGGTTTTGCCCAAGGAGTTTGAACATCTTGTGGTCGGATCTGGCGGCGTTGTTATTGGTGGTAAATGACTATTGTTTCAAATATTTTTGCTCTTATTTAAAGTGTAAACTGTTATTTCTAAAAGCTAGTGCAGTTATTTAAAGTTTAAACTGTTATTTCTAAAAGCTAGTGCAGTTATTTAAAGTTTAAACTGTTATTTCTAAAAGCTAGTGCAGTTATTCAAAGTTTAAACTGTTATTTCTAAAAGCTAGGGCTTGTATTTAAAAACCATAGTATTAAGCACGAATTTTTGTTGTAATGTCTCTTTTCCGATTGTCAATTCTATAATTCACTGATTTTTGAAATAATAATTTTAGATGAGGCAACTACTGTATGGCGACCGGCCATAGCGCGACCTTTCAGTGCAGATGCCTACCGTAATCCGGAGGATGTTCAACGTGACATTGAATCGAGCACTATAATTATAAATGGATTGGAGGCGAACATTGCCGGTTTTAAAGAAAAGTTAAAAGTTTTACAAGAAACCCTTGAGACTGAAACAGCAAAGAGGAAGCAATTCGTTCTTGAATTGGAGAAATCCAAGGTGCAAACCAAGCTATTAAACGCGTGCGGTAAAACTTTTGATCACTCACCCGATGGATTTGCAAAAGCCCTTCAGCTCATGATTCACTTTGAGGAATATTCTAGACATAGGGATGGAAAACTGATTATTGAACAAATAAATGGTAATATGTAAAAAACATCCACAACTTATTTACCTCCGGTAATTATGCAAAACATTGTTTACCATTTTGTATATATTATTTCCTAGATCTTATCAAACCAAAAACCTCTGACGCGAATGACGGAAACGGAAGTGAATCGGGTGAAGAGAGCAGAGAAAGCGATGACTTTGAAAGACCGGATTCTTGTGATGACGATGAGTCAATAATTCAGTCCTCATCTGGAAAGGGAATAAGAGTTGCCGTTACTGAGAAAGCTCAAGGTAATAAAAATAATGGTAAAAATACCACCACCAGTGTTGAGAGGTACACATACAAGCCTA
>JAITYZ010003747.1:0-13530 GCA_027744595.1 Paronellides praefectus
ATTTTTTACATGGGGCTTAGCATCTATTTTCAATTTTTAACATGGGGCTTAGCACGTAACAGAGATGTCCAGATACTCAGAACAAATTATATATTAGGAATATAACTAATAGGAAACCATCTCACTAGCAAAACAAATGATATATAAATATATGTATACCATATATACATTTTTCAGCTAAAAAACTATATTTGTTTATATTTCGGCTACTTTATACACCAGAACGACGAACGATGCGATTATCCGCTAGCTAAAAAAATTACACGGAGAAAGAAAGAGATATATAGATAATATGTAGAGAAGCATGAGTGGCTCAAACAGCGCCGTGCTTGGAAGAGATGAGGTGATTCAGTGAAAAAATATTTAATGAAATTCAACAATTGAACAGCAAGCTTCTTTGCTTTTTTTGCCTTGCCTTGCCATGCCATCATCCTCTTCTTTCTTAAACTGACAATCTTCAGGTTCAAATGTAATGTCTTGCTTCTATTCATTCTACTTATTGTGCTCTTCTCTCTCTCTCTCTCTGGACTATTTAAATGCTAATGCTACTCAAACTTTTACAAGATGATTAGAGAGAGAGAGAGAGCTGAGATGGAATAGTATAAGGCGCACTTGGTTTCCTTGTAGGATAATAATATGGTCATTATTAACAATGATACTCAGAAAGGAACTTGAACCAAAACTATACGGTAACTACTTTCATTGCCATGGTGACAGTAGAGTAGAGACAAGCAATAAAATAAGTAGCTTAAATTTATTAACGATAAATACGTGGCTCTCGCTCTCTATATTTCTCTCCTCTCATTCATCATTCGCTTGTTGAGTTCATCCTGGAATTAAAAAAAGGGAAGAGGGAAGAAAGTAGTTGTAGGTTCATAGGTACCGTGTTGCTTTTTACTCAACAATACTCTCAACTCAAGCAACATTTTTTTGTTAAACTGAAATTAGGGATACCATTTTGTGGGTGGGATGATGTGATGCAATAATGTAAACAGGAAGCAAATCAAATGAAACTGCAAAGCAGAGAGGAACACACACATTCACAACAAAAGCAAACTTTATGATGATTCAACTGGACTTTTCTATATTCAATTGCACTGGAAATTGTAACAATTATAATTGTTATAATAACAATGTTATTATTATTAGCTACTTTGAAATGCAATTTTCCAATAATTAATATTTTCCAGATGGAATGTTAATGTAAAAAGGGTACACCTCACACCTGTACTAATGAATGCAAAATGTACGCATATAATAATTGAAACCGTAATGTTGTTAGTTTGTGTACAAAGCAAAGTAGCATAAAAAAAATCGCTGGTTTACTAGTTCATAAACGACCTGGTCATAATAATAAAAGTTGAGTTAACAAATTGGATTTCTTGTCGTTTAAAAAATCTACCTTTCTGTCATACGCATTTTTATGTTCCCGAGAGCCAAAAAAAATAGCGTTGTTTTGTGCATTGTGACTTTTCCCATCCTTCATTTACATAAAAAGAAGCACTATTTTTATTACATATTGCTTATTAAACGACTAGCTGAAAGAAACATGTGTAGCTATCTATTGTACTACATGACAGATATTATTTAGTTTTGAATTTACAGGTTCTATTTAGCTACACGGATATTAAGCATATAAATCATAAGTAAATACAATTTGTGTCCTGCCCATACAGAAATTTACTGTTGTTGCACATGAGGGTGATGATTTGCTAGAATACTTGTCTCAACTTTGATTGTTTTTCTGCACTCTTGCATAAGTATATGTTTACTATGTAGCAAAATTTAATTAATATAATTAAAATAATACTTTGATACTAGCGCTAACTACAACCATAATAGTGTCATCATCATATAAAATAAGTGGTAGAAAAAGTCTCCTCGGCTTCTGCTACTCCCACCAATTTTGGAGTCCCAACAACCAAAACCAGCAGAGTTTTGAATCCATCAATAAATATAGTAATGGTAATAATGATAATAATATTGTGCAACTAACTAGTTGCATGTGAGTTTGTGAGTGCGCTACTGTGGATTTTCACCTAGAGCCAAACTCATCCTGTTCATCTAGCGACGAATTCATTCGACCCCCAATAAATCTGTTGTGGGTGATGCCCATAGCCCAAACAAACTGTTTAGAGAGAGAGAGAGAGTACACAATGAATCGCTTGATTTACTTACAGACTAACTGCTCCAATGCAATGCTCCTGTGCTTCACATTTACAAACACATACACAATATATACAAAACTTGAGCTTTTACTCACTCTTTTCTTTGTCAGCATTCAGCAAGCAAGGAATGGGAAAAATGGAAGTGAGCTCTAAAAGCTAGCTATCTAACTAAAGAGGGAATGAATGTATAGTGGTGGTGGTGGTGGAGTGAAGGAGGAAGAAGCCTTCTTGTCACAAGCTAAGAACGAACGTTACCATGATGATCAGGATAGGATGATGATGATGATGATGCCTAGGTTTTCCCACTCCTTCCTCCTAGAGACCAAAAGACAGAGAGAGCTTAAAGGGTAGTGTGTGGGGAGTAGTGACTGAGTGGGTGATGTGATGGAATATTATGGTATGGTATGTATGGAGTATGGATGGATCGAGAAGAAGAAGAAGGGAAAAAAATGAAAATAGGAAGAAGAAGTAGAAGTAGAGGGGAACTAAAGAATAACGAATTGGTTGAGGAAAAACTGACTGGGAAAAGGAAAGCAGGTTTAAGTACCAGCGCCACCACTACCATCACTACTCCTTCATATATAGTAACAGCAGAAATGACTAAGAAGAAGGAACAAAATAAATGTAAGACGAAAGTATAATATGGAGAAAAAATACGCTGCTGCTCTTCCATCCATCCATCTATCCACAAATGCACGTACATACAAAAAATAAGAATATTATTATGAACGTGAGTTTGATATTGGATACACACACGAATAATAATACTACTCTATACTCTTTTCTGTCTCTCTATTTCATTGTCGGAAAATAAACGTGAATCACTTCCATACTACCATCTCTTCTACAACAATAATACATAATAATAAAAAGATACACAATTGAATTGTGCACTCCTGTGCAAGTCGGAGATCAAAATACCAACAACAACACGTACTTTAAAAACTAGCATCACATCACCATCATCATTAAAAAATACTGTACAAGATATTTTTTTTCCTTTCCTTTTTTTATTTTTATCTTAAACACTTAATGAAAAGAAATTATGCTTACCTTATTCATAATGTCTTTTTAGAAAGGGAAGGATCAGTCGTCGTCCCTTTTGACTTTGAATAGAAAAGACATCTTGTACCATCTTCTTATTTTCGAGTTCATTTTATTACCAGCGCAACATGTAAAATCAGAACAAGAGGAGGATAGATAGTCAAACTATGACAGGAATATCTATACACAATCCATGAATCCATATGTTTTTTGGAACTACTTTCGATTAAACTTTGACAAAACGTTTTTATTATGATTTTTTTACTTCTGGATAAAAAGACAGTCTGCTGGAAAAATTATGGGTTGTTTGTTTTTTTGTATTTGAACCGACATTTCCTTGTAGCTTGGAAATTATAATGTTATTATGAAGAAAGGCCAAAGCGTTATAGGTATGGAAGCAGTTCTAGCAACTTGCTAGCGTGTAAAATAAAAAAATAAACGAGATCAATATGCCGTGCTCCTTGTCAATCTTGTCAAAAAGCTCTAATGACATTTTGTGGTGTCTGCTGAGTAAAAACAGTACGACAAAAAGGTAGCATATACCTTTACTAATATTTGTGATGTTACGTAATTTTTAAAAAGCTCTTCTTGGAACAAAGTCCAAATCGCTTTTAAACTTCCTGATTTCGATAAAGGCTAAAAAAAATTTTTGAACAGAAGATTGTGCAGTAGTCTGCATATAATTATTTTTTAAGAAATGTCATCTTTTAAGTCTGAAAATGCACTCTTTGCAAAAAAATGTGAATGAGAAATTCTATGGAACATATCTTAACAATGTGAGTGATGATATAATTATAATTATGATAAATTATTATGAGATATTTTTTTTGTGATTTTGCTGGTTCTTTCCGCTGATTGGCCATTCAGCAAATGCGCAAAACTATTGTACTTGAGTTTGATGATGATATGGAAGCATTTACTTATTCAGAATCCAGATTCTGGAGATGTTTTTTAGCCAACAATAAAAATAGAGAGGAAACTACTACGATATAAATATGTACTTGTGCATCTCTCTTGCTTTTAAAGATTAATGGGAAACTCATTAATTTTCGGGTAAACCTCTTTACAATCCGAGATTATGGGATTCAGGTTTTTTTAGAAAAAAAATTAAAAAAGGAAGGTTTTTTTTAAAGACGCACATAAACTTGGTATTAAAATTGATTGATAGATTTGTAGATTTGTAGATGTACTTGCGTTGTATTTTCATGGATTACTCATCATCATGATCACATCACATTGAACTCATTAAAACTAGTTTTTTGGTGACAAATAATGTTAGAATCGGGCAAGGAGCATGATAATCATAATAGTAATAAGCAGAGAAAATTTTGCTTGTTCTGTAGGCTCTACAATGTAGAGAGTTAGTTGGGAGGAATGAAAAATGTTGAATTAAGCTCAGGTGGTGGTAGTTTACTTATTTTGCATGGAATATGGTCCTGTATAAAATAAGCATGAAGAAGAAGAAGAAGAAGTGAGCTTAACACACACACACAACACACAAACTGATGATAGCAGTATGTAATTTAGACACGAGACATTTATGCACAACGTCAGCAGAATAGCACGTAATGCGTGTAAATAAGGCAACATAAGCATAAAGTAGACTGGGCACAAGTGCTACACACGGTTTAATGTTAAAGTTAAAAGCATTTTACCGATTCTTCGTCTTCGTCGTCGTCTTGTTTTTGTGTGTGAAAAAAGCAAAGGAGAAGACGAAGAAGAGCTTCAAGCCAAAAAATAGAAGAGAAAAAAATATAAGGATAAAAAGGAGGAGCATACCAACTTGCTTGCTTTGGTATTTTGCTCAACAGAGAAGAATAGAGAGCACCAGAATAATATGTAGAAGAAGAAGAAGGAATACCAAAAAAATATATATTGAATGTAATGTAATGTTTGTGCATTCTAGCCAAAAATGGGGTAATCTGATACCAGCTCCTCCTGCTGCGACGCTTTTCTTGACAGGTTTATTTCCGTACAAGCGTATCGATGAACAGTTTGTTTTTGTTTGATGACATGAATGAGTACATGTGTGAGTGACGACATTTAATTGTAATTAGTAATCCTAATCATCATGAGTATACCAGAAAAAAATGTATAAGAAAGGGAATAATAAAAAGACTGTACTGTGTGGTGGCAAAGTGATCTTCTTGTTACATTTCCAGTTTACTTTTGGGTAGTTCCTGTTTAACAAGATGTGTACTGTGGGGAAAAAAGGGTGCACGGTACAAGATAACATGGTTAGAAAAAACAGAAGTGTTGTATCAAGATTTTTTAAAAAGTAATGTGTAAATAATGAGACAACAAAACCTACGGAAACAGCCTATTACATCATCATGCAAACATGTGTGAGAGCACAGATTACAAATGCGGGAGGAAATCAAAAATGATTTTTTAAATGTTTCCAGAAAAGAATACTCCTGTAACAGGAGTCCTGTCGCCCCTTTTAGCATAGGTACCTATTTTTGAACTAAATTTTTATTTTCTATCTAACTTTAAGTTGTAGTATAATGTGCCATAATCAATATGTCCATGTCTATGCTTTTCAGTGTGATGGAGCTTTTTTTTGCGTTGCGAGCATTGGAAAATGAATAGCGCGAATATGCTAAATGCTTCCTCTACTTCCATACCACTACCGCCATAAGAGTAGCCGGTAGCCACTTAAAATGTGTTGTACGTTTTCTATTATTTTTTGTTTTGTTTTGCTTACTTTTCAATTCAATTCAATGCAAAGTGCAAAAAAAGTACAACCCATAAGCTCATAAGTTTGTTGCAGAAGAGAAGGTGTGGCAGTCAACTGATGATGTAGACATTTGTGAACGCTTTTTCCGCGTTTTTGGAAACAAAGCTGGTGTTTTGTCAAATTTGTAGGCGATGAGAATTGAATTAGCGGCCCAAAACTTGCAGTGTACCTTTTGCATGGTTAATTTTTCCTGTAAAAGTAGTAAATCATTATTTGAAATAATAATAATAAACATTAATATTATCGACGTTTACGTGTTTGTGGCAACTGTTTATTGTGGCACGCATGCGTTTTTATTGTACAGTTTGATAAAAATTGGATGATGTGAGATAAACTATGACATGTATGGAAATGTTTTCAATGAAACGCATGTATAAATCAGTGTAATTGTTTAGTTTGAATGCAAGGTTACGCATATTTTTGTAATCCTATTTATATAGCTATAATCTTCTTTTGTTGTTTATCATTTTCAAGGCTAATAAAATACTTGCCCAGAAAAAAAGTTTTAATAAGGCACTATATGCTGCTATCGTCTACAGTTAAACTATTGAGAAAGTTGCATGCTGAGTGTCACTGAAAGTTACAAAGGCCGTTACTGAATTCCAGTAGTAGTTTGTTTCCGTCAACATTTTTTTTCTCCATCTCTCACATTTGTGTTTTGTTGTTTGTTGGAAGTTGGAATCCAGCTACATTTGTATTTGTTATTTTTACAAGACGAATATTTTTTCGAATACAAAGGAAAATATCAGTGATTGTCAGTAAATGGGCCTGGGCCAACTGTCGGGGGTCTGATGAGTTGCTAGTCAGGAGTCAGGAGTATATCAAAAAGTCTTGTTGCGGTGATAAGGTTTGTGCGCTATTTAGCCTGGGGCTAAGGTTCGGTCGGTGGAGTCGTGGTTTTAAGAAAGGGGGTTTCTTCTCCAGTTCTTTACCACCTATTTAACGGTTGCATGAACAGTCAAGAGGGTGAAAAGAGATGATGAATGATGATCATCCTCTGGTCAAAAATTGTGATAACAGTGGAGGTAATCACTCCCACCCCCGAAATTTGACGGAAGAGCAGATATATACTTTTTCTCTAGATTTCACACAGCTGCTGCTGCCACAGAGCTAAAAAAAGTAGTAGAAGGTCTGGAATCCAGACGCTGGATACGCAGACTAGGTGTATGGTATCTATGGAAGCTTTAGTCTACGGAAAAAATTGATATAGGAATTTACATGGTGGTCTAATTTGCAGAAGCAATGTAATTTAAGTTGATAAGATTCGCTGTAGGGGTTTAATTTGCAACGGCTGAGTGGAATTTGCATTGCTTTTGATAAAAAATCATTTGGAATGGATCAAAAGAGTTTTTCTAGATGAATGTAAATACATAACACTAAATCAATTTATCTGGTTACTTTTGCATATTTTTGACATGGAAGCGATTTTACAAGGGTTGAGTGGCAAGATGACATTTCATACTCTGATATTCAATTTAGGAAAAAAGTATTTGAAAAGCGGATATTTCAAGCAGATTATTAGAATAGTAATGGCTTTGTAACTAAAAGTCCCGGAAAGTGCCCTTGGCGAGTGGACTACCATCCGGCAACACCACTTTGATCTATTGGCCATCAAAGAGAAAAGGGAATCAAATTGCCTATGTTAGACCCGGAAGTTAGCCTATACCTGTGTACTTATTGGTGAGTAGTCAATCCTTCATAAACTCGGAGCTTTTTGGTAGACATATTCAATAATTTTTTTTTGGCTCCTGTTGCCTTCCACATGAATCCCGGAGAAAGAAGATGTTGCGTCTAAATGAGTAATTATTATGGGGCAAAGCTGGACGTTTAGAGCTGAAAGTGAAAGCAACCCGGAAAGTCTGCTAGAAAGAAAGAAGGCAGGAAAGATAGCAGTTTTTTATGTACTTCAAATGCAAATTTGAACAAATACATAAAGGTGAAATCATAGAAATGTTTCATTTTATTTTTTTGTATTTTTAATTACACCTGAGCATCTTGTAGATTTTGCAAAATGTAGGCTACCTTTACTTATGCCAATGCCAACTTATACATATGCGTTTACATTAAACGTCATTGCCAATATCTTGGAAAATATTGCGTATACATCCAACATTTATGTGAACATGAACTAAAAACTAAAGATGATGCTGAATTGCTGATGCTCACATTACTAAACCCACATGGGAGAAAAAAAACTTTCACTTTCTTCTTATTGTCATCTCAAATCTGGGAAAGTAATAGCCAACTGTTTTCGCCACAGAATGGAAATCTCCTGTCAAGGGTAACAAATGGAGTTGACAGCATTATCTTGAGAGCAAAATGGGAAAATATTATATATCATTTTTTTTGGTAAAACTCAAATTCTGCTGTCAGTAAAGAACTCATCATCATCCTCATGTGTGTGTGTGTGTGTGTGTGGGGTCCTCTATTCCGCGTTATAAATCTCTTATTGCCCACCAGAATCACAAAGTATAATAATTTTGCACAATTTTCAATCAAACTGCTTTTTATGCTCATCCAAAAGATTATATCTCATTTTCACGGAGATTTTCTAAATACACAACACAACATGTACTTGGCTAATGGATAGTGACAAGTGACAAGGTAAAATACATGACATATACCTCTATGGCATAACTGATAACTGCAAGGATATTAATGTTGGTTGCTTTTAGCATTTTAGCATTGTAATTGGCAGTTTCCTCAAAGTATACACACACAGGGTCGGTTATTTTAGATTTGAACAAAACTAAACGTTGATTCAATTCAAAAATACGAAACAAAATTATTCAACAAATAAAGGGGAAAGTCTAGTTTCTTTTGTGTTTTTATCTTTGTACACCTTTCAAAATGATTCTACTTGTTATTGATTTTCTTTTCAAGATAAAGAGGAAAGAATTAAGAAACCATTTCCTTGTCAGTTTGTTTAACGGTAAATACACATTTCCTTCTTATAAAATGACATGTACAAGCAATCGAGCAAATACGTGCTTCAATTTTCTTTCCACTAGTCACCTCTTTTACTGGAGTTTAGATTTTAAATAAATAAATAAATTATCTAGCATGGGATTATAAAACAAATGCCGTTACGTTTTTAGTTTGTCACAAGTCACAACATTTTCACGAGGATTGAACTTGAGCTACAAACATGAGACGTGGGACGCATTGACGTGTGTCATTAACTGAACTCACGTTGACAACTTTTAACTATCAAACGCCAGTTATTATGTAGGTGTATGTTATGTAGGTATTACCTTTCACTTAATATGTTATAAAACAAGAATATAAAATATTAAAATATATAAATATTGTTTTTCGCAAATATTTTGACCCAAAACTCCTTCGTTTATATTTCTCTCCCGCTAATTTGTCGTCATCATTACGAGACATATTATGTTAACCTTTGAAGAAAGTGATATGTTATGAAAGATATGTAATACCCACATATTTTTCAAAAACCATCTTGTGCTACAATTTCAAATTAACAAGTCATATCTCACGTTCCCCTCCAATCTTTTTACTAAAAGGTCATTATTTTTTACGTATCACAGCAAAATTTATTAAAGCCTTTTTTTTGCAGAAAGTTGAAAGGAAAGGTGAAAAGGCTGTCATTAGTTTCATATCACGTGCAAATGCTAAAATGACAAAATGATGATGTACGTAGTTAAGTAGACAATATACGACACGATTTTCGTTAAAAAAACGAAGATACATTATATATTTTCATTGGTTTGTATATTCCTTAGTCCCGGAAGCTGAAAAATATTTCTCAGATATATTTTCTTCTTCTACCCCCACAGCACAAATCTCTCAAATTATAATTGGCAATAGGTATATATCATGTTATAATTTGTGTTATATAACAAAATATGGTTTTTGTAATCAAACTCTATTTACCTTCTTAAATGCCTCAAGCACTCTTCTAAAATGTCATATGATCTCTAATATATATTTTTTTGAAAATATATAATCAAAGTGAATTCTATATACTTTTCTTATTTGTAGGTATGTATATATTTGGCAGATATCCTAATAATCCGTGCTGCTCTGTAGTTAAGACATAAATTGTGTTCACTTTTCTGGTATTTAGTTTAGTTTTGGAGAAGGATCAATCAAGAGAAGAGTTGTGCACTTATTAGTTGTAAATTGTACAACAGACAGACTTGTAGTCACGGAAGTTGCTCGTGATGCCATAGATACATTACTACAAACATCTTTGCACAATATTTTTTTTAAACCGAGTCGAGCAAGTGGAAATCTGTGCGGAGAAAGCATCAGAGAGCCAAGTAAGGCGCTTTTGATCATTTCTCTAAATTCTTTCCCTTTTCCACCTTTTCCCTTCTCAACGGGTGCTTTTGCTGAAATCATTATATTTATAGTATATACCACACATCTAACGTAACATCAACCTGTCTTCGGAAAAATATATACCCATGTATTTACGTGTACATAATATCCATCACCAGTACAACAGTATTACTCTTCCCAGGTGTGCACCAGAGTGCAGAGTCTATAATTCCTTTCTTATCAAACGCAAAAACTACAACAATAATGCCAAGTAAATTTAGGGTTTCATCTTGTTATTCATGTTATTTGGTAGCTTTTTGGTCGTTTTTCTCATATTTCCTCGCAAATATAGCGTTTGTGTTGTGCGCTCTCTCTCTCTTCCAATTTACTATATTTTATTCAATTCACTTGATTTTACGGGTATGATGTCGATAAATAATATTTGTTATTTTTGTGTAAAAAATCCTTTTCATGATTCATGAATTTATGATCAATCAGGCAAGTCGTGATTTCATTTCATTTTTTCAAATCTGCATCTGGAATGGTAGAATGCAAATGTGTCCATTTGGAATCTTCTCGAGGATGGATAAATGGACAGTGACAGGGACAAGTCACACGCTTATGGATACAGCCAGATAATGATGTTAAGATTCCACAAAATAATCCCCTTCAGGCAATTCCTTTTCAAATGTGTATCGGAATCCCGTAACCAAGCTAATCATCCGTAATTTGCTATTACTCCTGCTGAGGTACCACATCACATATCACTTGCTTTCCATTCCAATTTATTATGGAATCGCAGATGCGCCTACAATCTAATTACATGCCGTTTGCATGTCTGTTTTTCCACCCTATAAACTTTGGAGCGCAATTGGTTTTGAAATATTTTGAAATCTCTTTTCTCAACTGATTTTACCCGGGCTACAAGTTAACTTTCTTAATCAAATCCTTTAACCTTCCAGACGTGGAGGTGGGAAAGAACGCTAGATCAGTTTTACCCTCGGCTCCCTCAACCACCTTGCTGTGTGGTTTAAAATACACTTTTGTTACCATGGTAACTCAGGTTTCATGATAACTTTAATCAAAAGGTCTCATTGAATAACATAAAAACATTTACTAGTTTTACATCTTACCCCTGGGGTAGCAGAAACTTTAAAACATACTGTGATGTGTTTACTTTTACGCTTTATTGTATTACAGCATTCCCAGTTTGCAACGTTACCACGGGTTATTGACAGTGTGTAGTGTATGATCAATGTACGTACATATGTAGCTCTAGTCTCGGATTACATCTCATACGACAGCATTGACTGGAATTGCTTTCATCGTGATTAGTCATCCATGAAATATTGTACAAAATGGAGATCGCAGGTAGACTTCAATTTTCAATTGAATTCAACACAATTTTCTCGGCAAAGTCTGGGGAGAAATAAAATTTAAACTTAATGTAACATTTCTTTTACTAATTCAATACTACATAAATCGGAAATAAGCTACATGACTTTAATAAGTCATTATAATATGTAGGTATATTCAGGACGAAACAAAGTTTCGTATATAAATTTTATTATTTGAAATGTTTTAATGCACAAGATAAATTGTTATAAATACATACGACGTAACAAAAAATAATAAAATTCAAAAGTTTATTTGAAATACTTTTTCTTGAAATGCTGCTGAAAATTCTGCTGTGTCCAACGCAAAACTTTATAAACAAGAAATATTAACGGACAATAATATCCTGTAGTTGTTATCCGTTTACTGTAATAATTAATCAATATATGGTTCATCCCGTCTTATGCCCTTCGGGTATATGTATGCAGAACACTGAGTCCAACATTTTAAACTCTGCTTTTAAATTAGCTATGTATGTTATTAAATTGGAATCTAGTGTAAACTCCAGTGAGGCTACTAAGATTTTCCTAAATTTAGTAATTTAATTTTCAGTATGAATTACTTATAATTTACTTTACTTTCATGGCTGAATACTATCAAACATGTAGCATTAAATATCCAGTCAGTATTCCGTATTTTGCATGAGTAGTTAATTGATTCACGGTTGACGGCCAGCGGCGATTTTTCAACATTCGCAGAAGATTTTCGTAGAAAGACGTAGCATATCATATTTCTCCGTGTCTGCCCGTCCTTGTGTCATGGAATATACCTGAGAAGCTGTAAGGAATTTCAAAATTATTGATAATTAATTAGGAATGATAATTTATCATTATCTGTATTATGGAAATACACTGCTTATACTTTGGTTTAGTATTAGTAATAGTAATAAATAGTAATAATTTATTACGAACGCAGGCATTAGACATTTCGGAGGAAATTGAAGCGACTTTTGACTTTTCTTTATTTGTACAAAATATTGCTGTAAAATAATGGAGGTAAAGAAAGATATGATTTTTATTAGTTTTTTTATAGATATTTTCAGTTACAATATTACAGACTAGAACATTCTTTACGTGAAAATAACCCTTTTATCCTTAATTCTTAGAATCAGTTTTTCCTGTAGTGTTATCGCTTGTGAACTGTAACACAATTTGTGAAAGACATACCACAAAAGCCAAAATTAAGGTGAATTCAGTGGCGTACAAAATTTTCCTAAAAATATTCCCTTTAATACACAAGTGACTTTTCTGTCAAATAGAGCCAAACTAAACAAAAGGAGATGAAGTAGCCATGCATGAAATATCTTTAACACAACAGTCCATATATTGTTTGTTTTAAGACAACCAAAATTACTTTTTAAAACTTCAAGTGACACTGCTTTAGGGTAAAATGAGAATTCCATTAATCTAGAAGGTCGTTATTATAATAAGTAGGTACATTCAACACAACTAACACTTTGCTGGTAGATAGTTTGAATCAAAAGAGCAACGCAATAAGAATAACGTAGATTTTAAATCTGATTAATAATAAGATCATTTACTTGACCAGTTACAAGTTCAACCCCAGGAACGAAATGCATTTCTTAAAAAATATAAGAGCCTATGCGGCAGACAATTAAAGTCATGGTATTGGTATCATATATACTTTAGGAAGAGTAGTAAAATATTATTGCATTAAGACGCATGACATCATGTTTAAAAACACTCTGATATTCCCACCACCTAACCAACATCTTGGAAAAGAAAAATGAAGAGTGAAATATCAAGATGGTACAAGACAAACGGACAAATTTAAAAGCAGAATTATAATTAAATTTTTACAATAATTAGCTTTTTTGAATGCAGCTGAAAATGGTCATGATGTGTAGTTTAATGTTTTTATGCTAAACATTTGTCA
>JAITYZ010003748.1:0-27596 GCA_027744595.1 Paronellides praefectus
GCGTTTTTTGCATGGAGCGCTTTTTGTCCATGGAGCGCTTTTTGTATGGAGCGTTAAACGCCGGCTACCATGTAGATATGTATGTATTGGTTGACCATAGCAACACAGAAGGATTCTAGAAAAACTGTCTGACTGCCTGCATATTACACCACACAATCCGATTGAGGGACTCTGTCTCGAAGAATCTTCATGATGATCCTGCTGATGACTTTAACACTAACTAACTCAGGATAACCCCAAGAACCAATATAACCGACAACTTATACCCTCATATTATTATAGTTTTTCTACCACGATCATCACGACTTTTGCGATGAACTTGTACTTTTTTTCTCTTACTACTTGATTAACAATTTTTTCTGCAAGCTTACCTTCTTTTCCTTTGATAATATTATCCAAGTTGTCCAACTCATATCTTTTTCTTTTTTTGCGGTTTCTTTAGGAAAAAAAGTAATGAAAGGGATTTTTCCATCCATTCCATATTTCCATTTTATACTTCCTTTGATACCTTTAGCTCTGCACCGGCAGTGGAAAAGTTGTCTTCTTTTGTTTCCTCTCAACCACGACATGTGACAATAATACAGTTTAATAAAAAAGGAGAGTGTATCTCGCCATGAAGTTACTCAAAATGTCTGGAAAAAAACAATATAATAATAGTATAATACCTAAATAGTCATCGTGATCGAAAACTTTTGTCAGAAGGAATAATAAAATCAAGTAGAGAGTATCGAAGAAGCTCAAGGTAGATTTTTTTTCTGTAGTCCTCATACCAAAACTTGGAGTACCTATCTCGGCTTTGGTTTGTTAAATGAAGTACAAGTTGAAGTAATGCTATTAATATGCTTCAGCTAGGTCATTATAATGACTGTGTAAACGTATTAAATGCTCACTCGAGTCATCTCCTTTTTATTCATTATATTTATAAACAGGACTGCATGGGGTAGTAAATATTATTGTTTTTGTTTCTGGGTGAAAGTCTCGTGTATGTTTGTTAGGTGTAAGTAGGTAGACTGCAGTATGATGAAATGATGGTGATGATGCTGGCGGAAAAGGAATGCTATGGTGATATACCCTTGTCTCGGGAAATCAACTCTTTTTCGTACTCACCACAAAAATGTGTGCGGAGAAAGCTTTATTTATTTTATTATTATTTTTTTTATTGGAAATCCCTAAAGGACGTGCTTCGTTTCAACGAGAAGATTGTGATCACTACTCCATACCCGGGATTATTTCAACTAGAGATCAATCTTAATCCTGCCATTGTACATGATCAGGGATTATACAACTTTGGAGTACACTCAAAATGGAGATCAGGATCCAAGTGGGAAGAGGTAATGTACCATGATGATCATGATCATGTTTCTCTACTTTCTCTCTCTCTCTCCCTCTCTTTCTATCCTTTTTTCTCACTCTCTTTCCTCTTCATTTGTTTCAAATAAATCATGATTTAAAGAGATCTTTGAGCCGAGTTCAAGAACCAATTTTATTTGTGTTTCTTGCCTTCTTTCGTTTATCATCATGGCAGTTGTGTTGACTGCTCAAGTATACAGCTAGGTATAGCACATTGAAGAAAGTGTATACTTTGACCTTTACTTATCAGTTTTTCACTATCATGTTTCTGTATTAGTTCATGCTACATTTACATTATTCAAAGTACATTGATAGTATATAGCTTTAATATAAAACCAAAAAATATATACATAAATATCATTTACATAGCTATAGGTAGCTATGTAAGGTTTATTGTATTGTAATAGTTAATAGTACAAAGCAAGTTGCTTTAAGTAACCAATGCACAGCTAAAAAGCTGACTTCCGCTTATTCGAAATGTAGTGTAATTGTGCGTGTGTGAACAATTGGAACCCTAGCATCAAGCTATAAAGTAGTGAAAAAAATCATTGCTATTTCTATTGTATTGTACGTTACTTGGGGTGCGTTTACTTTGACAATGAAAAAAAGAATGCTATGATGGCGATGACCTTTCGGGTGTATGGACTCCATTCCATACTATGGAGTATATATGGATACAGGTATGTAGATAAATGAGACTAAATCTGTAGTTGGTTGCTTTTCTAGACAGATATGTGTGTAGTGTGCAGATTCTATGTAGATTTGTGCATACAAGCAAATTAAATATAAAGGAAGAAACCTTGCTTGTTGATGTAAAAATAATGATAGTACATGCGTGTGTATGCCAGGAAACACATACTTTAATTTCCCCGCGGACTGTCCTTTTCACAAAAATGTAAAGTAGCAAGTAGCAAAAAGATTCAAAGACAGGTTTGATGTGATCCTTTAGAAAAATTGTTTTCTTGAATTCAAAAGGACGTGAAGTTTTTTTTGAAAATAGGTAGTAATGTTCAGGGAAAGAGTAATAATAATATTGTTGTGTATTCTCAGGGTGGATTAGTTTTTCGATGTGGAGACCAATCCATTTACGCAGCCTTGTTGACTAAGGAAAGGGAAGATGCCGCATTTGAGGCATGTGGTCCATCGGATGGAGAGGAGGATTTGGGTGGCGACGATGACTATGGCGCGTCTAGTAATACAGGAAATAGTGAGGTTGACGTACCGAAGAGTCAACTATTCCATTTCTACTCTCCGATAAACTGGGCCAAAGTGGTGAAATTAGAATATCAGCTGGTCTCAAAGTCCCCTGACAGTGACGTTGATGGAGGAGCTGAAACTCTTTATCAAGAGTCCCCAGACGGCGACGAGGACCTCTCCTCTGCCTTCGTCGTAGATCAGTTCCCACTTCAAAATTTTGCGCTTGTTTATCAAGGCCCAGGTTGCAGCATCAGTAGCGAGTTACAGGCAAGTTTTCTTATTTGAAATTTCAGCTATATAACGTGTATACCTATGTGCTTATGTGCAGCTAATTATCGTCCATGATTTTATATCAATAATCATTTTTTAAGAAGTAATTTCATTACTTAATCCCATCGTTTTCTGATCGATTCCAAACACCCTGCGTTATAAGAATTATTATTATGTGCTTCTTGTGACTTTTGTACATTGCTCTTTACCCGTAACGAAGGTTCTTGTATACAGACAGATGTCGTCTAGTCCATGGTGCACCATTTACAAACACACCGTTGCTGCTATGCGTGAGGGTCGTTCACTGCATATCCTCACACTATTCCTGAGCTATTCTTATATCACTTTTTTACAATTTGCATTTATTGATCTTCTGTAGCTAGTTCGCTGTAAACATATTTAACCCTTTTCATCTCCCCCTCCAGAAAACCGTACACACACAACAAGTAACTATTCTTTCCTCGTCTTTGGTTTTCACATTGCTCTTCATTTTACGCAAAAGTCATTTTATGTGTATTTTATAAGTATGCGCTTGGTATATAATAGTTTTTTTTTATGTTTTTTAAAACTATTTTATATGTAGGCCCACAACATAGTGTACTATATACACTTTTGTCACACTAACATTCGTATATCCTTAATAGAAAGCATGATAATTCCACAGCAACTTGCCTTCAACAAACAGCTTTCACGTCCTAGAAATTGTAACCATGTTATTTACACTAGTTACCCTCACTTACATATAGCAGGCGTTTCATAATAAATGTATTTTTTAAGTGCATGCATGCATGTTCATGAACCTCTTAAAGAACATGCTTTTTTTGCTTTACAGTTATTTCTATGTACCTATATAGGTAGGTATACCCGTGTTATGCATGTATTTGCATCATTTCTCTGCTTTTCTTTTCCTTGTCGTCGTTTTTTTTCTGCGACAACGCGTAAAAGTTGAAAACAACCTTGTGAATACTAAAATTTCTTCATTCAATAATAACAACAGTAATAAGTAGGTATCTGTCTTCTTGCATTACAATAGTAACCATTAGAAGTAAAAAGTGGGCAACTTTTAACCATACTGTAAATACACACACCGCAAAACGTATAAAAAGCAATGCAAAAAACACGGAATAATCTAAAGAATGCGAATGTATGGGAGAAAACTGCGAGCACGTATTTTACATTTCATACACACATAGGTAAATACACACATAGGTAAATACACACATGCACGCAGAGACAAGTTTTTATTGAGGTGAAGGCTGCCGTAATTTTTGTTGTTATTAGAGTCTTACTTAAACTAACCCCTGCATAAATGGGTAATAAGGAAACCTAGTTTTCCTTTTTCCTATGAAACTTGAAACTATGTTTTTTACTTATTATTACCATTCCTCTTGGAAGGATCCTCCCTGTTGTCGTCCTGTTCATGAGTACTTACCAGGATGACGCTTAATATTTAATTTTATTATGTGATATTTTATACCAGCAGCGCAAGCCACAATAATACCATTTTTTGTCATAGTACCGAACTTGTATTAGCTATTGACTTTGAAACATGATCGAATATACAACATCATCATTGGCTTTTAGCTCTTGTTGTGGTAAAGGTTAGATTTGATGTAAGTATGTATGTTGTAGCTTTCACTTCAAGAAAAAGACCCACTTCAACAGCAGAAGACCATGAGATGAACAGTCGTATGGTGATGATGATGTTGTTGTTGTTGATGTAAGTCATACCACGTATAGTACGGCAGCAAATAACAAAACAGGAGTAAAGACGTAAGCGGTGGTAATGATGACGATGATGACAATGTGGTTATAATGGTGAAGGTGAAAGAAGCAATTGCAAACGGTGAAAGTATGTGTATATACATAGGTAAAAATTATACAAACAAAGTATAATAAAAAAAATGATGGCAGTCTTCCTGAAAATAGTTTCAACAGCTTACTTTCAGTGGGTAGGCAGTATATGCTCATATTCGTGAGGAAACGTGTGGTTATCCCATTTTAATGAGTTTTGTCGTCGTTGGGAATTATGAGCAAGTAAGTTTTAAAGTGAGTAAATAAAACTCACTTTCCCTTGGGATGATGTGGTGGAGTAGAATTGGAAGGATGAAAATGATGTCAATGACGACACAAAGCAAAATACAATGTTGCATGTGTTAAACAAAATAATCAAGATACAGATGTATTAAGGTATATAAGGAGTTCTGTCATAATATGTGTGTGTATTTTTCCTGGATAAAATTGTTTGGGAAATTTATGACAAGAAATAAAATAAATGTATATGGTACTAATATGTATGTATGTATAGTAATGTACCATTTTCCTGAAATGTGCTTGACTACATAATTACATTTCTTGCTGGTTGCTTTATATGTTTCAAGGTCGCTCTTTCTAAAAGCACGAAAAGGCATAGGTATACACATTCAAAACATGTGTGTGTGTTTTGTTTTTGGATGTTGTATTTACTCTCTCACACCGTTTTATGTCATAAAAAGGTTTGCGACAATGAAGGCAAAGAAAACCCTGCCAGTGAAAGTTTATATTGCAATGATTAGGCTAATCGTTTGGGTAATTTATGCTGCTGTTTGACTCTGAGGTAAGGTAGGTAGGTAGGTCGTGTGGCTTCCGTGTACGAAAAACTGTATATTTTTGCGTTTGCTTACATAAATGCAGGGATTTTGTTTTGGCCTCTCAATTTTATTGAGCCTTTGTTGCCTACTGCGAAAATATTTCCAAGTGACAGATAAGTGATCCATGTTATTACTTCAAATTCATTCTTTTTAGAAGAACCATGTTGGGGGATATTTGCTTACTTGTTGTCCTTATAAATAATGATGAAAACTGGCATCATTTATATTTCCATGCTTTTAGCGTTTGAGTAGTGGACTGAAGCAATGGCAGCAAACGAAATTGAGCTAGCGTTAAAAATGTAGTTGAAGTATAATGTAATGTATGTTTGTTAATGACCATTCTCGAGAAGTATATACCTAATATGTTATCATGCTTTCATTCTTGTATGCGATTTTATGTGATGAGAATATCCCTTATTTTAAATGTTTTTCAAAGATAGAATGAAGCAAAAACGCAAAGGTTGACAGCGAATATTGACGTGCCCACTTGGACAGACCGGCTATCTGGCGAGCTCCACTCGTCACTTGACCTCAGTGAAGTTGAACGAAAGCTGAGTGTTCGGGCGATATTTCATCATCCATTGCAGCACGAGGTTAGTAATGAGCTGCCCTAAAGCAAACTTTTTATATTTTATTTGCTGAATGGTTTTACAAAATGCGGCTAGATAGAAACAAGTGTTTCTAACATATGAAATCAGTATAATGCGCGCTCTTATTATATTTTGCATTAATTAATCTCTGATACGTTGGTTTGGTTGATGCTGTCATTGTTAGTACTCTGTCATGTCAATGTGGAACAATCAACTGCCACAATACTTTAGCGGGAATTTGGACGTGAGTACGCCGATTGAAAAGCTTGAGCAACAGTCCGGATCCGTGATGTACGCCCATAATGAGGGCCAGGGTTCGTACACGGCCGATGTGGAGCTTGTGTCCGTTACCTTTGAAAAGCTGGCAACTAACATTGTTATTCAACCCAACCACTTTAGCATGACTCTAAACACTCCACTCGCGAGTTATAAGTAATAACACAATATATGATATTACTCCATATTATATTCCTATAAATAATGCATAAATATTTACAATAATGGAACACTTTTCAAATTTCAACTGATACTGTTTTGTATGGAACATGATGATAAATAATAATAATAATATGAAACTAATATTTAGTTTCAATTCTCGTTTTTCCAGGGAATTAGAAATACGAGCCGATACCAAAGACAATGAGGACTCACCGAATGACAAGAAAGATACACTGGTTACCTACAAAAATGGTGAAGATGAGGTTGAAATTGATGTGGTTGCTGAACTGCAAGGAGGATGGCCTTCCAAAGTAAGTGCTAAATACTTATTATTAACAGGAAGTACATTTTAGCTTCAGTTTTTCATTACCTCTGCTCGTAGCTTAGCACGTGAGTACAGAATTAAAAGTAAATACATCTATGAACTGGTAGCTTCATATGTCATAAATGGGGGTAACATGAGACGCTGTAAATCCCAAATATGACATAAGCTATTAGTATGACTGCTCTACTACATCAATGTCCAACATTTACGCTTTTGTCTAATCTTTGCTGTTTGTGTTCCCGTTTTTAACCGGTTTATTTATATAATTTATATTCAAGGCCAGGTAAACATGGTAAAAAGTGAATTTAAAAAAACAATACGTAACAGACGCATTTTTTTATGAAACAGAAACGAGTCATTATGTCAAGTCAAGAAGAAAAGTAACAAAAAAATTGTACGTGTTCTATAAACTATGCATGATTTCTGAATATTTATACATAACTACACATACAACAAATAGGTTCACACGCAACAAGAAAAATAAATATAATATGCTGTTTTGATACGGAATGATATGATGATCATGTTTGGGGTTGGGAGTATAAGAATAAAAGAGGAGGGGGTGAAAGAACGAAGGAAGAGACCAGATTGAAATTTCACATTTGCATATCATTATCGAGTTGCAGAATACCCGAGTGTACATTTTACCATGAAAACCAAACCAAGTCAGTGTAAAAAGAATATTATGTCACACTACTACAGGATCGACGAGCAAGATGGGAATGACTGTATGTTGGTTTGGTTTGATTTTTGTCCTTCATGGTATATGATGATGACACTATATTATAGGATCGTGATTATGATGCCATATTGGTATCACTATTATGATATGGGGTATGTAAGTAAGTAGGATGTGATGCACAAACACACACTTACTATTTCTGTGAGCGAAAACGACCGGCATCACCATTCCTTCAAGTGTACGCATTTATATGATATATATATTTTTTTCTTCTTTTGCTAGGAACTGTGGAAGTGGAAGGGAACATAATGCCAAAGGCATTTTCGGAGATGAGTAATATGTTAATTTTTCCCCCGGAACGTATCATTTGTGTCCCACATTCTTTACAAATATTGTAAGAGACTGGCTGACTGGAAAGCAGAGAGACATAATATCACAAAGCTTTATATGTAATAGTAATGTAATATGCGAATCTCCCTCTCACATCCTTTCTGGTTTGGTGTCTGTCTGCTTCTTTTGCAGTTTCGATCATCTTTCGTTCCCGACATTTTCTGTTGTTTTGGTGATGCGTGTACTGTGTACAATTTTTTTTTGGCAACGGGATGATGATGATCATCATCACCATCACGAACACACACACACAAACACACTTTTGATATGAAATACAAAGACAGACTACTATCCATTATGTAAATATTTTATATTATGCTGCACGATAGTTCCGCTAAGTGTCAAAAGTGAAAATCAGTGAGCGAGTGAGTGAAAGTAAGTTACATTGACTCATTGCAGCTGCAGCAAGGTTTTTGGCACTTTGCTCGCACACACTGTCTACTTTTTTCCATCCCCATGTCCCCAACCATATACAACTATAGTCATCTGCTGCTACTACTTTTTGCTAAACCCACTCGCATATTGCATCATATTGCGTGATGGCAGAGGGGGAAGAAAGCTAGCCCGTCTCATTGTGCCCCTTTAGCAAGTGCTTTGATCGTGCGTTTTGGTGTCATAAGCTCAGGGCAAAATGTTAAATATCATATTATATGTAATGTATATGCATAATATTCATATTTACATTCTCTTCCAGGTTAAAAATCGTGCCAGGAGCAAAATAATGATTCTCTCATGACGCCAAGCTCATACGTATAGCAGATTAAGTAGGCCTGCTCTTGCACACATCCAGACAGTTGGGCTGCTAAAATTATGATGAGATGACGATATGACACACAGCATAGACCATTTTTTAGTACTATACTTCATTTCATCATTCTTTGGTAGTTGTACTTTTAGTTATTTTCATGCACATTTTATCTAAAAATACCAATGAGTACAAAAACTCCTCTTGTGCCTTCAGATAAACATGATCTCGCACTTCCTGTTTGACGACAACGCGAACTTTCTTTTTTTTCAATGTTACTCAGGCATGTCGCCCAGATTGTAATTGTAAATCAGTTGCTGCTGCAACATGCTAATTTTGTCATTGAACTACGAAAATGTTCATCAGTCGAGGGTTGATGCATACCCGTTCATCACCACCCACATCTCAATATGTGTACATATAAATAACTATCTACTCTACATATACCACACTACCAAAACAATTTATTCCTTCCCTTTTCTGTTACATATTATATATTTACACAAACACAAGCTGGGGTCATTTTTATAAAGTTTGCCCATCCCCAGTATTTGAATCGTTCACATTTGCCAAAGTTTTTCTTGTGGAAAACACGCGAACGGGACAAGACGGGCACATGCTCTCGCAAAAACGCGTAAACATGTTCAGTCAGTTGACAAACATGAATACTTGTTCTTTGTCTCTTTATGTTAAATTTTGATCTAGTCCGTCGCTCACCAGTGAGAATTATTTTTTTTAGAAAGAAGATAAATTTGATGTTTAGATGAGTCCATGTTTCTATTTGTGTGTGTATTCATGTGTGTCCATGTAAAGCAGTATGATAGCTTATTCACAACAATCACTGACTATCGTGAGGGTAAAGAACAGATATATATGTAAACAAAAGTATAGATTTATAATAATAATAATAATAATAATATGATTGTGTTCGTGATGATGATGATGACGCTGAGGAAAAGGAAACATTTTCCCAGACATGGTTCATCCTGCATTTTACATGAGAGGGAGAACATGTGTGTGGTGTGATCTGATCTTGTGATGATGTCACTACAACTTTCTTTTGTGTTCCCCATCTCGTCTATTCCAACAAAAGAAAACTTTCATTCACTGGTCCATTTACACGACATGATGAAAACGGAATAGCAGGACAAGTTTTTGTGTGTCTCTGTCTCTTTCGTCAATTCTATCAAGCATGTCATATTAAAACACTGTGAGTAGGGTACCATTTTATTATCGAGAGAACACGTACAAAAAAATTTGCTTGTGTGAAACTTTCAATTTCTTGACTTGATACATTTTTTTTCGAACATGTGTCACCCTTTCTTATTTATTCTGATCAGTCGCATGTGTTTCCACTTGTCAATCTGAAGGTAATATAATGATGTCCAAAAATGACCATTAGTAGTAGGTCATGTTGCCCCTATCTTAAAGCCATATTGCTATAAAATTCCCACTTATAAGATATATCGTGGTACATATTGCACCATACGTGTATGCGTCATCACTTATCATCTTCTAACTGGATGTTTGATCAGATAACCGGCACCATCTCAGCTACATTTACATCTACCGACTCAACTCAACAAGGTAATGTAAGTGCCACTTCAGAAAAACATGGCGATCATCGAGTCACCGGCGAGGGAGAGGTGAATTGGCAAAATGGGGCGAAGCTATTGGCAGATGTGCACTTTGATTTTCCAGTGGAAGAGAGTCTTTTGAAAGCTTTAAGGATAAAGGTAGCACAACTATTTGGATTTTATAGCATTTTTAGTGCAATTCTCATTTTACCCCGGTGTTTATTTTCCACTTTTTCGCAAAAATAATCAAATATTGCTTTTAGGTGAACACAACAGTTGAAGGGTTGGAACGATGGGCTGTAGAAATTGATAGAGCGAGTGAAGATGATGATAACAAGTTGGAGTACACTGTAACTGGATTATCCCCATTCAGTGGAATTTCAACCTTTAGTGGTGGCATACTTCTCGAGTAGGTTTTCCATCACACTCGCACACTTAACCAATAATACGGATAACAATATCCTGTTTAGATACTACTACTTTTTGTAATCGGATTAACTGTGATGATGATTGGATAGGAAAGAAGATTCATGGTTGCAAGTGAAAGCTTTACGGATTCATGGACAAGCACCCAATGGCTCACTTGCTGGTGACTCGTCATGGTTACTCGACAAATGGAACAATTTTGAGCTCAACGTAAAAGCCAAGTACAATGTTATCATTGGGGAGGATGTGAGATCCTCGTACGAATTCCTTCAAACACTACCCGATTCCAACTCTTTTGGATTTAGCATGGGAAACAGAATACCAACTCTGACGAGACTTAGTGTAATTGATAGCAAGGTCAAAATTAAGATCCAGGAGCCCCTTATCAAGTAATATGAAAAAAAATATAAATGCAAAATGGCGAGGTGCATAAAGTTTCCTGCCCAAGTCCATTCCACCACAACTTTTATTGCTACAATTTCAGTTATACATGTGGACCTACATTTATTATGTTGATATATTCCCGTATTGTGTTTAGAGCTGGCCAATCTATTCAGATTCACTACCATCCCGCAGAAATGCCTGCATTCATATTGAAATCGTCTACTGTGTCCATTGGAGACACCACGGATGTCAATATTGACGCAACATTTAACGACGATTTTGATTATTTTGGAGGAACAGCAAAGTTCAAATCAACAGGAAATGTGGACCGTATATATCAAGCAGATTGTAAGGTAAGCCATTGTACACGGCAGTAGGAAATAGTTTACTCCCCATTTTTTTGGAGTTTTTAGTAAAATAGCGTTAAAAAATTGGGGTACTACCAACTGATCAAAAAAAATTGCTAAACGTACGGTATACTGCTTGCTATCAAATATCTTTTTAGCATATAAACTAAAAGTGATTAATTGATCATTTCCACGTGTGTCAGTATTGCTGAATGATTTTAATGTGATGTTGTTTTCTTCTCTATCGGGGCTTCCCTATTTTCCGGTTCTACACACGTCCACGTACGTATTAATTTATCGAATGAACAACAACATGCCCGCAAAAATAATAGTGGGAAAAGAATCAAGAGTCATTTGACGGCGAGGCGGTGCTCGTTTGGGGCAGTGAAGCATTAGGAAATAGTTCGATCCACAGCACTTTTAATTGTTCTGTCAACGAAGCTTCAGAAGGAATGCTGCACGTCCTTATAGGATCACCCGTTGTGACTCCAAAACAAAGTGACTCTCAACAGGAGGAGGAGGGGGAGCAGCAGCAGCAACTACAAGCACCAGGAGAACCAGATGGTGAAATCAGGAGCAGTGAACAACAGCAGCAGCGTGGAGAAGAGGGTAACAGTGACACGCCGCCAAATACCCCTACTCTTGCCAATCCACTTGTCAGCCCGATGGTTACAATAGATGGGACTTTTAATAAAATATCCGGACGACATTCAGCTCGGTAATTATCATGTTCACTCTCAAGTGCTCTCTCTCTCTCTCTCTCGCATTCTCTCTTGAAACAATACTACTTTTTTATTATTACACAAGTATCACATTAATTTTAAGCTTTCACTCAAACAAGTAAACGACTTTATGTAAGGTATAGTATGTATGTGACCGTGGTCACTTTTACCACCACAGCTTATATGCCCTTGTTTTTATAGAAACCACGTGAAAAAATGTTTTTGTACCAAGCAAAGTACCATGCTCTTTTGTTATCCCTCTATGTTGACGTGTACATAATTCTACGCAAATGTTCTTTACGCCTACTTTACTACACAAATCAAATAATAGAATCTCTTTAATTACGAATAAATGACTGATGACATGTCAATTTGGGCAAAGTTGAAGGACAGGATTGTTACAAACTTTAGCAAACGAATTTGGTTATTGACAAATTTTCCAAATATATGTATTCAATGCTGTTTTAATGTTTGCTATTTGTGCATACAAATAGAATTCAAATAGGACAGGATGTGGAGGGCCAACCTCCAATTATGATCCAAACAGAGACACTGCTCATTAACCTGACGGAGTTTGATGTAAATGTCAATTTCACGTCAAATATTGACAACTTCAGGGACGTTGGAGTTATTTTGGGTCACAAAATTGCGGAATGGGGCATTGCAAGACACGTGCTGAGTGGCACATATGGAGGACATTGGGAAGGCAACGAAGCATCCGTCACTTATGCTGTGAGAACTGAAAGTGGGGAAGACCTCCAGCTTTACAACGTCTCCCTCTTTGGCGTTGTACCCATCTCCACAGAGTCCGTCCCGAAACCACAGAGGGCTGGTATTGATGTGTTTTACAAGGTAAACTTTCCAAACTTACAAGTAAATTCCATTATCTTCATTCTACAGAAAGTACAAAATATGGGAATTTAAACGCGTACATGTTAATTATTTTAATGCTTTTAATGTAATGATGTCAGTCACAATAATGGTCCTAATGTAAATACCCGTCCTTTATATAAAATAGCATAATTCCCAGATTTTCATCACCACAACTCTTTGTCCCTTTAAAGACATTTGGCTGTATTTCAAAAAGCGTTTTAAAAATAAAAAATAATAAGTTTGAAGAATTCCTAGTCATTTCTAAGAACCAAAAACTTTTTCGCCTTCTGGCTCTGGATAATTATGTTTGTTTGAATAATTTTCTTTAAAAAAAAAATATTAAACAAGGCTTATCTAAGAATTCCTTTCTCTCTCTCTCTCTCTCTCTCAAGACGGTGGCACCCCAACTTCTGGAAACAGCATTTAGGGGAGAGTACAACGGAGTTCAACTTCTAATAACTAACTATAAATCTGACTCGATGTCATCCGCAGGACTAGAAAAAGAGAATAAACAGTTGGAACTAGATAATCACTTTTGGCCTTTTGGTTTTAACCATACTTATCAATACGAGTATTATGGAGGATACGATGGTTCAAATTTACCGACAAAAGTAAGATAAAATATTATTTGGAGAACAAAAATATTTTTTGCACATTTTCCCGTGTAGTTTCATTTTTTTTATTATTTAGTGAGATTCAAGGCAATAAAACTATGACTTAAATAAGCGATTCCTTTTTAATATTCAGTTTTTATTTTATTTTTTAAAAATACTTTGACCATATTATTTACTTATTACAGGTCCTCCATTTCCTTGATCTCTACAGCTTACGGAATCCGGAGCAAGAAAAATTTGAGGGTGAACTGGAAGTCCAAAGTAATTCTACCGGGAAGCGAATTTCTTTACGAGGTATAAATATTTATGTTTTAAAAGTAATAATGTCACTTACAGGCTGTTTCCGATCTTAAAAAATATGAAAAAGAATCTCAATAAAATATCATTTAAGCACAGTTTGCATGCTTCTCGCTTGGATCATTTACATTTAATTATCACTGTTCTCTGTATTCTTCTACTCTATCATGATGTTGTGTTGTTTAAGGTGATCATCCCTCTCGCAAGGTGCACTTAATTACAGACTACAATGTTGAAGAAGGCGAGTTGGAACATGGTACAGTATTTAGCTGGAAAGAAGATTCTTCGCTAAACTACCAGTTAGTATTAACAAACATGACCAAAGTAAGCTATATGCTAAATAAATATAACAGTACAAACATATATAACCATAAGCATACAATGTAAAAATTTTGTGTGTAAATGCATGTACGTTATATGGTACGAACCATTTTTTGGCATCTATCTAAAAAAGTAAGGAATTTTTATTGCTTTTAGGAGAACAGTGGAGTAGACCATAGATTATCCCTAAAATTAAATTATCCCGTTCGTGCCATTCACCTGGATTCGGGCTACAAATTCCACAATAGCAGTTTGGAATGGACCACTGCCGTGAATCTGAACGCCTCCCGAACCGATGACAAAGTAGTGTCAACGATGGTGTTTACTTTGGAACCCCTTCAGAATGCGGATAGAATTGCTGCAAAGGCTAGCGCAACTTTAAAGCATCCAAAACTTGCTCGTGTAAGAGAACTACAGTAATATCCTTAAATTTCATTTCTATAATTTTCGCATGATTACGATCATAATGTTTAATGAGGAGTGGACGATGCGTAAGTTGGTCATGACAAATAAATATCACGCAGGTAGGTAGAGGGAAATATGTATATTTGCTCGTAAAACGTATATACATTTACGATAATATATACCTACAGGTATGCATGTTTATATGTACGCTAGTGGATGGCAAACAAAACAAAAGATATCAGAGAAGGATCATATCATCGCCATCATCCAACACAGTTGCCTAACTAAGTTCCGGTTTTGTTGATGTTCCTTTTCTGATATTGTCTCTTTTTGCTGTATATATTTCGGTTTGTTAGTAGTGGGGAGAATAACTCTCTCCAGAAAATGTATGCACGCGTACAATTACTTTGTTTAGTCTGGAACGTAGAAAATTTTCCATTACTTCTTTGCAGGATATGATAGCAGCAGGTGAGCTGGCGATGGTGGGCCTGACAGCTTCATCTTCTTCTCCAGGACGAGGAGGGATTGAAGGGATTTTCTCCCTGGAGTACACGGATGATCCGGCACAACGATTGATACTCAACTGGGATGCAACGCTGGACATTCACGAGATTGTTTATGGAAGTAGCTCCAAAACTTCCTTCTTCTCCTTGCCTTACTGGCAACTGGCAACGAAAACCAAGCTGGAGCATTTGGCGACAAAGTGAGCATGAGTTATTCATTAAAATTGCCTTAGCCATCCAGCAAAGTTTCATCCCCCGTCCCCCCAGAAAAAAAATACATTGCTTTTTTACTTTTTCCCTTCTTCTGCAACAAACCACACACGTTCCGCCAGTTTGATCGCTCCACGTACAGTTTGTTTAAGTGAAACAACACACAAACTTTCTTTAATAGTTCGTATACTTTTCAGACTCTCTGAAACACTAGGATGCAAGCAAGCGGAGAATATATTACATAGTTTGATTATAGTCCATGTTCCTTCAATAACCAGAGTGACAGGGAGAGAGCGAATGAGAGTTGTAATATATTACTCTTTTTATTTTTATTTTTCCCTTTACTTCCCTTTAAAAAATATTTTTCTTTTACAATTTTTCTTCTTCGGCATTCATGTACTACAAGTCCTCCTTTCCTCTTAGACCACTTACTTTGGAAGCATCTTAATTTACATGACTCGTTTCCTCATTTAGTTCTATTTTCAAATTATTATGTATGCCTAAATATTTGTCTGTGAAAAATTTAAAGAAAACGTTATGTAGCCACGTTCTGATATTGGTGGTTTATGATTTTACTCTGTTTGTCTGTATGCCCATCAGGCCGTGTGTCGCGCTATATTTTTTAAAAAACCGTACGAAATTTCAAATTCTGTTTTCGATAATGGGGGTCAGGTAACAGGACGTCTAAAGCGACTACCCCCGAAACCACATGTTCATTCCTCCGGGGAGGTGTCCCATAATAAAAATGCGAATTTCGACCTGAAAATTATTACTCTGAATACAAATATGAACTCGTTTGACCTCCACCTCCTCCTCAGGGGATGAGGGATAAAAAATACAAGTGGATCAACACTGCGGATATTTTTCAAATTGCAAGTTTTAGTTATTTATTAGTTGGGATTGAAAGTGTATGCGGAAAATTTATTTCTAATGTTTATATGGGAAAAAATAACAAATTTCTTGACTAAAAGGTGTAGCTGAACTTGATAATTTAATTTCCGTTTATTCACACATGAACTCGGGTTTTTTTCTACGCTGTAGTTATGAAAGGATTTGGGAAAGTACAAAAAATCAAATTGAAGGATACATGATATTTTTAAACATCTGTTAGCTTTTTTTTACCTTTTACGTTTCTGCTTCAATTGAGACATTTTTATATATTTTTATTGTATATCTGTTTTACTTAAATATTTACTTGGTTTTCTTCGTTTTAACTTAATGGTTTTGCTCTCTAATGGTCTGATCTGGTGACTGGTAATGGTTTGTGGTTCCAACGAAAAACACATGGTCTATATATAAAAATTTGGATCGGCTAGTTTGGATCTGACGGCACTTTGTTCAACTCAGCATTCACCACACGAACTATCGATTATCACTCTGATGGACTTCAAAAATAGTATAAAAAATGCGAGCCAGGAATCGAAGATGGCCTTTGAATTATTAAAGAAATCCAACGAGGCGTCTTTACAGGTTCGATGGAAAAACCATATTATTTTTCTCCCTCTTTTCTCCTGCTTTCTCCTCTTTTTCATTCCAATCTTACCTTACCACCATTTCCAACTTGTAGTAGTAGTAGTAGTAGTAAACTTGCAACCATTTTAGTACATTGCCTTAGTCAATAACCTCACTACTGACTAACTGTATTGAGAAATACGTACACTTTACTCCAGCTAATCGAATGACTGTTCACGTAGAACCCTTGCTCGTGTTTTTTCTTTGCGTAAAAGTGCAATACTATCACTTAAACTTTTACCTTCTTGCTTTCTCTTTTCTTAAAAAAATGTCTAGTCATGATTACGATGATGATGATGAGATTGAGAACAGTTAATAGCACAAGTAGGTACATACATAGGAGTACTGGCCTTTTTCCTCTCTTGCTCATCCACTTTAAAAACAGTTTAGTTTACTCCGCCACTACCATCTGTGCACACAGGCAAAAAAATGAAGTTTAAAAAAGACTTGATATTTACACCAACCCATTATTATGTTTTGCTATTAATCTCAGACAGAGTAGCAGCGAAAAAAAGCTTGGCTTTCCTACAATTAGTCCCACAGAGAAAGAGAGATGGTTCGACAGATGAAACGTAGGTATGTATGATGTTGTATGTAGGCAGGATTTAACTCGCAGTTTCTTGTTAGCACCTTAGTCTTTGTGTGTGCAGTAATAATGGTGTAGCAGTGATGGAGTACCTCTGCATTGCCGGAAGGATAAAAAATAAGGCATTTCTTTTGTTTGTGGTACTATATAACTGCAAGTTTTTGTTTAAATTAATGAAAACGCTAAGATGAGGGAAGATGGAAGTCAATGCCACGTGAGGTTTCTTTATTGTGATTATACAGTGAGTCAAAAAGTTACAACTAGGAAATATGGTTAGGAATTAAGATTTGAGCATTCACTTGGATGCTCTTGGTGTACTGCACTAGAAGTTGTAGATGGATATTTTCATTGAGGATGAGCAACTAGCTTGTGCGAAGTGCTTGTCTTCTGATCACGAGGGCCTCTATGTCAAAGCAGAAGAGTTTAATTCACTAACAAACTTTTACTACGGTTGTTAATATTTTCCTTGGGGTTTCCTCCGTCTAAATGTTAAACACTTTTATATGTATTTTGTTTTATTTATTTATTATCAATTCCCGTTGGGATTTGTGTATTCATTGGAATTAAGTAAACAAAAAAATAACTTTCTCTCTGTTTTCCCCATGCCAAAGAAAAATGTACAAATGCCTGCACCTTTCTTTATTTATTGTAAGCTTATGTCTCGCTGTGTGTAGATGAGAGATCCTGAGGGATATGCATTCTTATGGGGCCAACTAACTGGTCAATACCCACAGTTTGTGGTCAATGGTAAATGCAACGTGACTGGAATCACCCCACCTCCTGAAGCAAATATTTCCGTGGATTTGGTCCAGCCGTATTTTAGGATGTATGCTGTTCACGGCAAAGGTATACATTCATCATTCTTATCTTCTTCACTTTCTTTCCTATGTGCAAGCTTCACTCTTTTCCTCCATCCTGTTTGCCTTATGGATTGCGAGCACCATGTAAGTTAAAAACAGAAGAAAAAAACGCTGCGGGAAGGTCTCCTGCTCAGATCTTCACATTATTGTAATGGGATGATAAAACGAAAAATAAAGTGCGGCCAGTTTTTACCAACTTTTCTTCTTAATTATATTTTGCATCATTTCTATTTCCTTAGATAAATGCAATATTTTGAGATCAGGTTCTTGTTATGCCGACAAGTTAATGTATTAATCAATATCTTTCATCATTCATTAGTAATGAATCATTACTAATCGTGTGTATGACAAATCCATCATTTATTCAGATTTAATGGACGGGATCTTTGGAGAAGGTGGTGTTGTTGATTCACGGAACATGATATTTGATATCTCTGAGTCATACGATAATTTCCGGTTTTCGGATGTCAACTTTTACCTGCGTCTTAACCATTCGCGATTAATCACATCGAAGCTCCAATGGCGTCCTGAATTATTTCCCGAGATACGAGTGAGTAACTTTTTTTTGTAAAAATCACAACAACATTCATGTGATTATTGCATAGGATAAAATTGATAAAAAGTGGTTCTTTGTGTGGACGAATGAATGCGTACACTTAGGAGCTGTGCGTAAATTTGTATAGAAATGGTTCTGCTTATTTGGGGGCAAAGTTGGACAAAATTTGTAAATCCGTGAAAGAAGATGCTTCCGATTCCGTTAGCAGCTTTTGGGATAACTTAAAACCAAATATGCTTCTCTTCTTGGAGGAAATGGAGTAAGATTATTGCTTGATGTTATTATTATTTCTTTCTTTTTAAATTTTATTATTATTATTTGAGATGCATGCGTGCACATTTTCCCTTTGCATTTTTCCCCAGACAAGATACAAACTTCAAAGCAGACTATGAAGCTTTGGAAACTTTCTTTGTTGATATGTACAACAACAATGAACTATTCATAAGGGATATACATGACCATGTCCAACTTGTCGCAGAGGAAATTACCGCAAAGTTTGTTGAGCTTATATTCGATCACCACAATTTTAGTAGTTCTTCTATTTGTAGTTGATTTACTAATTTACCTACCTTATTTACAAGCAAGTAAAGTTTGTTATTGTTTCCTTAGAATCAAAAAATCATTTGAAAGATATCAACGAGACTTGACAAATCCAGGGAAGATGTTGGAAAAAGCGTTTGCATGGGTTGTTGAACAAGTAAGTAAACTGATGGCAATTTGTAAGCATTTCTTATTACAATTGAAAGCTATATACTGCTCCGTATACCCTATGCTGTTAATAAGTCACTTGAAAAATTTCACTATGTGGGCACGCATTATCGTAACAAAAATTTGAAAAAAAATTATACATGTATCCTTTTTTTTAAATCCATTTAGATTCAGAACGTGTACCAACGTATAACATCAGCTTGGAACAATTACCTGAGCAGTGGTGGTAACGGTCTTAAAGCATCCTTAGCCAAACTTCGAGAACTGTTTTATTTGTATCTTAACGACGTGAGTATTAATTACTTTTTTCCTAAATCAAATATATATTGCTTCCACATCTGTTCTAAAAATTATTTAAAATGGTATGCAATTAGTGTGGAAAGCTGTGTAAAGTAGAGTCATACTTGCGAAAATACAACTATTATTTGCACATATGCATATATTTACATATGCCTTTATATACTAGTATATCAAGAATTCAGGAATTATATTTTATTATTTTATAAATTTGATCTTCATTCTGGTGAAGGAAATGAGATTAAATTGTGTAAAGATGAAAAAAAATGATTGTGCCTGAACTGGAAAATCGTTTTCCGTTTTGTACTCTACGTTCTATTTCAAACCAGTTGGGTCCTTTTATTTACTGACTTGCCATGGGATTCGACTTGAATTGAATAATTTCATTGTAGTCTACTTTACAAACAAAATTTCGAAGGGTGTGTATACTGTGATGAATTCCCTAAGCAAAAATCAATGTTCCGCTGGTTTGATTCCACAAATTTCGCTGAATTCAGGTGGCACCAATTATGGCATGGCACAAAAGTCTCTCCGTATTTAGTCTGTGTAATAAGGTGAATAAAATCACATATATCATTGTGCTGTGAAGTATGTTAAAGATTAAATGACAAGAGCAAAAGAACGTAAGGTGTAGAGAGAAAGAAGATTGCGTGGAATGTTACAAAAAAAGGCAATTCCTTTCCCCATACACCACGGTCACGTTGTTGAGTTTGACAGAAAGAACCACGACCTACGACGGAGAATGAAATATGAGAGCAGAACACAGCCAACTTGTTTCTAATCTTCCCCTTTTTATTTGATACCTTTTCTCTTGTGTAACGACTGTACTCTTCCTTGTTTCCGAATAATTGGTTAGGGAATATGTCAAATTGAGTGTCGGATAACTTGTAATAGATGGTATCAAATAAATATCACAAGCATCAAATTGAAAGTTTGCTCATATTATTAATTATATTATTTATTATAATTTGATCTTGATATACCATGACAAAGCAGACAGTACTTTTTAGTTTAGTGTTTGGGTTAAATATCAGCATGTATCTTAGTTAATGCGTACTTTAAGCATTCGCATAGTAGCATTACTGATGGAGTAAGCTTTAATGTAATTAGTGCTTTCAATATATATTTTAATCCAACAGAGTCTTGGAATGGCAGAGCAACTAATAATCCAAATCTATCAAAATATATCAAATTTTGGAATGGACGTATATGCTCATATTAGTCAACTAGTGGAACGATATCAACCCATTGTAATGTCATACGTGCACGAATTCGAGACTGCAGTTTATGGGGTTATCAAAAAGATCCTGGGTAGATTATGCATTTTTATTACAATGTTTGATGTCAGATACTACCAGATTTATCAAGTTATAATTTTAAAGCTTTTTTTTGCAATGTTGTAGACTTTTTTTATGAAACAAAGGAAGCCGTTCAAGGGTCGCCGTATTATCAAAAACTCGAGAAATTGGCAAAGGATTTGGATACAATTTACAAGGATATTTCGAAGAATGATTTGGATACCAATTTTAAAAAGTATTACGGACTTTTAAAGGGCTTTATTTTGAGAAAAATCTCTGACCTAGGAAATCTTAGTATGAAATTAATTAATTTAAGTGTTTTTATTATACATACTTACGTTAAAATGCTTTCTCATTTCTCACAAACTAAACTGATTTACATTAATTTGACAGAACTGTCCCTTGGTAGAGTAGGTGAAAAGCTAGAGAGTTTATTTCAAGGCATGATGGCAACTGAGATAATGCAGGACTTGAGTGGATCATTATTAGCAGGATGGGAAAACGTAAACAGAAATTGCCTATAATTGATTGAGTATAATTGCCTTATTTAATGTACTTGTTTAAAAAAAATTACTAAACCAATGAAACTCGGTAATTTCCAGGTAAAGTTTCTGATTCGATATACTGAAGTGGACGTTCTAGTTCCTAAGGTTATACTAACTCTCATTTCGAAAGGAAACTCAATATTCTTCTGGAAAGCTATTGATACAGCGGCTAGTTACCAACAAGCCAAGACCAAGTTTTACTTTGAACCCAAGAAAGGGATTGTTAGTCTAGAGCAAAAGTTGCCAATGACATTGGCAGCGTTCAATGAAACTCCCAGCTTTCAAGTTAGTCAAAATCTTTGGTGGGGCAATATGAGAATTCGCCTTTTTATAACTGATGTTGCATGTTCAATTTAAAAAGTATATTTTAAAAAAAAAATTGCAACTTTATTTGAAATTAAAAAACTAGGAACTATCGGAGTATCGAGCTATTACGAAAGTACAAGAATTTTTCCAAGGTTCAAATGACTCATACTGGACGATATACAGCAGAATTGTGAAGAATCCTTTGAACATGATTCCACCATTTGAAGGTTATTTTACCCTAAATATCTTATAATTCTTCTTTTTTTTGGATATATAATTTCGCGAGATACAAGACGGGAGGAAGTATCGGAAAGGCTTAATGTAAAAATATGGCTAACCCCATTACCCATTTATTTTCTCGTTTGAACTGACAGGTCATGCAATGTTGGTTGGCTCCCGCAATTTCTTTACGTTTGATGGACTCATTTATAACCATACTGGCCGTTGTGTGCATCTTTTAACTGCGGATCTGGTCGACGGAAACTTTTCAGTTTCATTACAGTATGAAGCCAGTAGTTCATCTTCATCCCGTGGGGGATCCCAACCTGACAGAGATGCGGCCTACAATATCATTATAGCTTCCGGTCACAATACGCTTGTTATTGACTTGAAAGAAGATGTGAGTCGTTGTTGTTCATTTATCTTCATCTTGATCACTTCTGGCATAAGGAAGTGCCTATGTGTACATTGCTCTTTGAAATGCAATGGTGAAAACAAAAACAATACATTCACTCTATTTCTACAGGGAATTAAAGATCCAAAAAGAGGTTTGCAGCAAACAGTCAATCTTCCAATTCAAATGGCTAATTTGCAGGGGTATCGTGAGGCAGACTTGCTCATCGTAGAAACCCCCAAGGGACTAACTGTGTCATGTAACGCGGTATATCAGTTATGTCAAATTAGAGTCTCAGGTAGGTTCATTCTGCTAACAATAAAGGGAAGATAACAAACCGCATAATATACAGAAGTATTTATTTCAGTCTTTAGTCCTTAATTTTTTCAATGAGGTAAAACCAGATTTGTTTATGCTTCATCAATTTCAGGATGGTATTCCCGCAAAGTTGCTGGAGTTTTGGGTACAATTGATATGGAGCCTTTTACGGATCTCACGACACCATCTAGAAAGTACACTAACAATATTTCGGAGGTGTTTAGTTCGTGGGATGTTTCTGATGACAGCTCTGATAGTTGCTCACAAATAGCTCCTAGCACGGAAATGGAACCAGAACAAGCGACAAATGAGCCCAATGCCAATTTGAAATACTGGTGTGATAGAATATTTCAATCAAAGCACTCATCTTTGCAGAAATGCTTTTCTACTGTGAGTAATAGTCATCGCACTCATTTAATTAAACGTCATTTTTAAATACATCTGTAATTACATTGCAACGGTATCTCTGTAATAACGATTATTTACCAAAATAAATTTCATTCCTGCAAATATATTAGGTTCCAATCGACCCCTTTTTGGAGTTATGTATGACAAACAACATCAAGAACTCTAGTGATGCTTCCACGCCTACTCCTCCGACATCTGTTTGTAAATCTGCCGTTTCTTACGCAGCACTATGCAGGAGTCGTGGAGTTCAAGCAAAAATTCCGTCAGGGTGCATTAAGTGAGTAGGAACGGCGTTTCTAGCATAAGCTAACCAGTTTGCAATGGTCCTATTAATCCTTTCATGACATGAAAATTTGTATTATTATATCTGCGATGCTTTGTCTGACTCATGTGTGTAGATGCGAAATGAATGGGGAGGTTATGATGGATCGAGACATGAAAGTTATCAGCTCGCCCCCAGCAGGTAGCCCAACTTTCCAGTCAACAGATGTGGTTTTCATTGTGGAAGCAAAAGAGTGCAATCGACCCCTTCGAGCAAAGCGAAAAATAGACACGGTAGCGTTCGCCCTGAATGAGGAGTTTGAAAATAAAGGCTTCATAAATAACAGGTACATTCCTAAACACCTGGAATTTTGAGAACTGTATGGGATATTTCTGTTTTGATGATTGTTCACTTTAGTTGGATATTCGTATAAGCTTTTAGAAATTGTTATTTTTAGATATGCTGCAGTTGTATATGGTGGCGATGGCGTTTATGACAAACCGCGTTCAATTGTCCGAAATGATCAAATATTTACCACGGCTAAGGATATAGGAGAATACATAGCAAACATTGCAATAGGTAACAAAAACACGTTTTACTACATTAAATATTTGGATGAAAGACACTTTGTAGTATCATCCGAAACACAAGACGGGCAGTTGACGCACAGTTATTAACCCATGGAACTAAATAATTTATATGAGAAAATAAGAAAATTATATATAGTATGTTCATTTACAATCTGTGTGTTTGGAGCATAATTCATCAGTTCTTCATAATAACTTATTATAAGCAGTCTTTGAAACTCACAAAAAAAAGTGACACCCCCACCCCAACAGCTACAATTCACTGAAAATAATTCATCTCCCTATTAAACTCAGGAATATCGTTTGGTGGCGAATATCCCTCCGATGTCGAACCTTGGCGAGAGCGCTGGTTATAGAGAGATTTTCCTGTAGTACACATTACAGGCATGCGCTTTTGTAATGGCGGAAGAATAACTTTCTGATGTATAATATTTTATACTAGAAAGAATGGATCATAATTTTATCATCGCCTTGTCATTATGCTTTCAACATTAATGTTTTTTTTTAAATATTATTCCATATCGGCTTATTACAGTGCGTCAACTTTTCGTCGTGTTGATCGGATAGTAAATTGGTCCAAGCCCATATTTTCAATAACATCTAAAATTGTTTATTTATAAACAGGAAATGGTAACAATGACACTTTCGAAGCAATTTGGTATGCACTGCAAAACCTCGTTTTCCGGCCAGGTGTCAGTAAAACGTTCATATTGTTTCCGTGTAGTAGCTGCAACCCAGCTAACATGAAGGTAAACTCAAATTATGTCTTGTTGGTTGATCATTTAAAGTAATAAACTTGTAGACCTCTGACTTATCCACTTCGCGTTGATACTTTGCTAGATGGATTTTTCGGCAGTACATTATGCCATGCTTGAGCAAGATGCTAAATTGCACATACTGATGAACAGAGACTTTTTGTTTGCCAACAAAAACCTGGCCAAGAGATTTTTTGGTACAGTATTCACTATTATAAAATTATTGTGTTTTTTCCGTTTGCTGTATTTAAATTTTGTCCCATTCACAGGATATGACGCTACTCTCGGTTTTACAAAGTCTGATGGTACGAAAGGGCGATTAAAAGGAGATCCGAATGTACGGTCTCAAGCTTTCCTTCCAAAACAAACTCTAGGGTATTGTGCGCCCTTGGCTCTTGAAACTAACGGTATGACCAGACTCTAATGTGTGCTTTAATTTGACAATTGGCTATGCATTACATGTAGTTTTATTATTTTTAGGGACAATATTCTCTGGGAAAAAGTTGCAAAATCGTAAAGATACGATTGTAAAACTATTTACTATGGTATTTAGTCGACGCGTTGTTCAAACTGCCAGCCCAGCAGACTGTCAAACTTGTTACTGCCTTCCAAATAATCTCAAAGGAGTAGGTAAAGTGGAATGTTTCGTCTGCAGCTATCCGAGATATAAACCTTTACCTGACGTAAGCTTAATTTACAGTGAATATGTTTCTTTAAGAGGAAAGTTATTCTTGGTTGATTGAAGAATGACGCACCATTGTTTGTTTCTAGGACTACGATGACTCACAGTCACATATAAATGGGGTTATACCTCAGGACGATGAGGATGGAGCAGGTGTATACGACGAGGATAACACAGGAGACGATGATGAATTGTAATATTTACTCTAGATAGAATAATATTTTCTAATTCAAAAGTAATGAAAAGTGAAACATAAAATTAAGCCGCAGTCATATAAAAAATTAAAGAGAATTAAAAACTGATCCGGACACGTGTTATTTAAGTTTAACATTTAACTATAACGTATTTTTCAATAAAATAGTATTGGACTTTATTTATTTCAATAGTCAGTACTCCACTTGATCAAGTCAATAAAAGTTATAATTTGTATTTTGAACCCATGATTGTAAAACTAGCCTATCACATTTTTTATAATTTTCATATCAGTTCAGCAATCATCTTTGTACGCCAAAATAGCAACATTTTCTCGTGTGGTGATCATGTCAACATAGTTAAAAAGCTTGCAATCTAACTTGAGATCTTCACAACATTTTATCATGTACTGAACCCTGCAGTGATCCATAATTTCTTTAACGAGTCTGCCCATCGTTTTCTTCAATCTTATTTCTGGATAACGTTCTTCCGCATCAATAAAGAACCTACAGACAATTTTATATCTGATTAGTTTTCATTCTAAACGCCATTATCGATTTAGAAATGCTATTGTACTGGGGAAATATACTAACTTCAATGTAGATTCTGTTACAGAAAAGTAGTCTTTGATAAATGATGATTTGTAATCTCCATTGGTTGCCCAAGCTGCGATCTGTCTCAAAGCACGGAAATTGCCATCAGAAAACTCTGTCTGCAAGTAACAATTTTTAAGTAAGCAAATTATTGTTTTCGGTCTGCCGAAACAAGTTAATTCATAGAATGAGCACATATTATAGAGAATGGCGTACTGTTAAAAATTCATTTCCAACAAAATCCAAGTATTCGACCCGATGATGACAGCAAGTAGCAAACACCAAACCGCGAACTCTGCTGCGTTCTGAGTTAGATTTCGAATCCAAAAGACTGCGTAGTGCAACATCTACAATATTCAATATTGTTCAATAAATTTCACATCTGCGCGTCTCCATGTATATGTAAACAGAAGTAAAATTAAAATTACACAGACACACTATATTTGACCGAATAAAACGTACCAGTGCCGGAACCACAAAGGTGCTTTGTTACTCCAACGATGTTTTCATACTTGCTGATTCCAGGAAGTTTTCCAACTAATAAGTGCTCAATACTAATTTTAATTCTTTCTACAACCACATCTGAGTATTCAGAGGTTTTAACAAGGTTATCCTTTTTGTAACGTGGGCTTGAACGATCAATCAGTATGATTTTGCAGTTTTTGAGTCCGTTTGCTTTCACAACACGAGCTAGCCCATAGCTAAGGCCACCTTAAACCCAATAGTGTATAATTAAAACATAAATTCAAGTCTACATTAACACTTCCTTCACGTATTGTCATACCCCGGCCGGATCCAAATTCAATGAAACAAGTGGAATCTTTCAAGAGACCATGTTCCTCCAGTATCTTTGCAATAGATCCAATTTGAGTAGAGTGGCGCAGTGCACTTTGTCCTACGTCAGTTCTTACGAAATCCGACATCAAATGTTCATGTATTCCAAAATGGTCACTAATTTTAGGTACCCGTGCTGTAACAGAAAATTTGAACGTTAATAACGCCAGAGGAGATTAGGCTGAAGGAGGGTTAAATTCAATGCAAGTATGAAGCACATCCTACCTTGATGAAACTCGATTAATTTCATTATCAAGCTAACTTTTTCTTCTTGAGTCATTGCCAAGATATTAACCTCCTGAATGTCATCTGGCTTGGAGATAACACTTCCTTCACGTATTGTCATACCCCGGCCGGATCCAAATTCAATGAAACAAGTGGAATCTTT
>JAITYZ010003749.1:0-24006 GCA_027744595.1 Paronellides praefectus
TTCACTCGTCCTTTTTAGTAGAACTATTATTATTATTATTATGATTAAATTTGTCTTGTAATAATTATTATAATATCACAAAAGATTATAATGATTTAATGATAGAACAATATTATTATTATTATTATGATATTAAATGGTAAAAAGGTTTGTGAATGTTCAAAAAATAAAATCTACACACGTTTGGTTGTTGTTTAAAAATATTACGATATGTAATTGATGCATTTGCATTGGATGTAGAATTAGTGGAAAATTTTTATTTTGCATAATTGTGCATTGCCAATTATTAGTATGGCTTAGAAACTTTGAATGCAACTCTAAACTGCAGTCTTGGCTCATCTTCAACGTTGTGATAAAAATATTTAAAGAAAACATCATCATCTTTATGCCTTCTATACGAAAACAATATATGTGCAAATACAGTTGTAACAGCTTTTAATACAAAAATAAATAAATATAGCACAATATCATTATTACATGTTTTTTAGAATTTTTTTTGTGAAACACAATTTTCATAGAAGCCAAGCACAAAAATATCAACGTGTTACAAGGTGAGTATTACACATAAATAGGTTACACACATAAATTAGCTATTTCTTATCATACAAACTGTCACGCATTAGTGAGGATACTAGTGAATTTATTGTAGTGTTCCCTGTAAAATATTTTTGTTATAAAAATTACGTGCTTTTATAATTACATTTTTGTGGATGTGATAAAAGTTTAGCAACAAGAAGACATTTTCTTTTATTTTGATTGTGAGAAACAGTTTTAACGGTACATAGTTTACACGAAAATTTTTACACTACAGTTTCACAGAAAACAGTTTCATTTCCCCTAAAAACAGAACACCAAAGGAAGAAACGATGAACTTCATTCTTAGACCACGAATGCTACAATTGCGTACATACTTACATGCTATTAAATATCATAAATCGCAACTAATAAAAATACAATAACGAATTCTTAGTTACCTACTATGACTACTACCAACGAGCGATCTACGTTTTCTTAAGGATTTACTTTCTACCACGACGTTTGTTGAAGCACTTCTGGGTTCCAGAACAGTTGGCGCAGATCCTAAAGACTTGCGTCCTTCGGAGGCTGCAAAATAATTTAAAACTGAGCGGGTGGACCCGAGAATGGTTTGAAACATGTCCAGTTTTGGTACTGGTTTGCCGGATAGATTATCCTTCTTGTCAGATGTAGTTCCTATCCTTTTGGTCAGAATCACTTCTGCAGTCGTCTTTCTTGAGCTTGTTGAGTCGTGAGAATGTGAGTTTCCCTTCATCTGGGACATTACCTTATTATTTTCCTTAAAGGGGGTACTTGGCGTGAAACTTGTCTTTTTGTTCATGTTGATTACGTTTCTATTGCTTGCACCTTTGCTGGCGTGACTACCGTTGTAGTGACTACTAGTTTTGTTGCTTGTATAAGTAGGCTTGGAGGTGGTGTTTGTGCTGCTTTTAGGTTGATAATTGACACTTGTCTTTTGCGTAGGCGGTGATGAAGACGTCAGTCTGCTGGTTTGCCATTTGTTATCGCCATTGACTGTCGGCTTTTTTGACGAACTGGAGGACGAAGATGTAGAAGATGGCTTTTTCTTCTTTTTCGACGGTTTTGGAGTAGTGGTTGAGGTACTATTTTTTACATTACTCGTTCGTGAAGATGTAGGTGACGAAGGAGGGGGTGGCGGAGGGAGTGCATTTGACATTCTGGATTGTATAGGTTGCACCGCAGGAGGATACTGATGAATCATGTTTGGATGAGGTAAAATGATTTGGGGTGGGAAGTGGGATGACCGTGGACTGGGTCCGTCTATGTGAGGCAAATGTGTTCCATTGGAGTAAATTGCCCTTCCCGCAAAATTTGGACCAATGCCAATGTCATAGCGCGTGTCCGGTGGAGAAAATGAAAATAACCTTCGAATTGTTCCCAGTAGTCCAGCAGGTCCTTGAGGTGGAGGTGGAAATGGATGACCTATTCCGGTATGGTGTTGAGGAGAAGGTTGAGAATGCATACCAGGTGGTGGAGGAACCTTGTTTGACATCATCATACTTGCGCTTGGCATGAGTATGGGAGCCATTGACGGAGATTTGGGTGGTTGATTTAAGCGACTCTTTCGAAAAAATGAGTTAAGGAGTTTGGTGGAGAGCGCGACAGGCCTTCTATCTTCCATGGAGTAGGACGTTTCTACCATTTCAGTGAGATGGCCCTTGAGAACGCCCTTTAAGTAGTCCTTCAATTCGGGATTTGCCATGACTGCGTGTACTTTACTTTCCATACCAACGTGATCCTCCTTTTCCCTTCTCAGAGAAGTTAAGTCATCAGATTCATCTGACTTGCCATCAGACTTTTCAGAGATTACCGTCTTATGCTCAGAATAGCTTCCGTGACTTCCTATTTTAGAATTTTTATTGCTATTCAACACATGTTGAGCACTAACAATTTTCATCGCTAGTTTTTCTGCAAGCATATCAATTGCTGGTTCATACTCAAAAGTTTTTGTTAGACGATTGCTCATCAAAGGAGGATGAAATCTCCCATGGTTTGACGACGGTGAACCGAGTAACGCATTGATAAGACTTTTCTCCCCTCTAAACTTTGGTGGTAGTCTTGGCTTTGAAAAAACATTATGATTCACTGAGGCCGCAGCGTCCACATTCGTGCCCACTGGTACAAGTATACCTGAAATATTTTTAAGTGATTATATAATAGTTTTGTCGCATATCAAATTATCTCTTTTATTTTACCAGCAAGAATCGACATACCATATGGTGTGTAAATTGCAGATGGAGGTTTCCTCTTGGATTCCCTGTATCTTTCCATCATTTTTTCATAGTGTGTCTTGGCAAGAACTTGATACATTTGATGGCGTGGATGTACTGGAACAGCTTTGAATCCTGGTCCCAATGGAGGTTTCTCTCCAGAGGAAGTGAAGTCATTGATAGAGCTAGCTTGTATTACAGGAATTTCTTTGGCAAGTACAGGAGGAGGAGACGGTCTCATCTTTTCCTCTGGTATCAATTGAGGGAACATGAGAACATACGGCGTATTGCTAAAGGCTGCCTGTTGTCGTTTTTTATCTTTCTTTCCGTCACTCCCTCCACCAAGCATGCTGCCTTTGAAATCATGAGTTCCATGATGCTGGTGATTTTGATCATGATCGTCGTGGTGGTGGTGGTGTTGTTCATGCAATGGTTTATCTAGTTCATTCATGCCACCTGATTTATAGTCAGAATGACCAGAGTCCCCATGAATGCTATAGTCTGCCCCGTTATGACCATGAGAGCCTATTTCATGATGATCCGGATAATTTTCCCCATGGTCGCTTAACGCAGGATCATTATGGGGAGGATTATAAATTCCAGAATGAATCTCATTTACTGGTCCTGAATACCCTGAACCTTTTCCTGAATGTTCGTCTGCCGATGAGCTCATTTGAGAGGGATGATGGTGGTAGGACGAAGAATCGCCTTCTGTGGAGCCCATGTATGTAGACATATGATCATTTGGGTGATGATGGTGTTGTTGATGATGATGCATTTGATGAACATTTCCAATTGGATTAGAGGAAAGTGAGCCGTCCGGTGATTCTGGATGAGATACTGATGTATCGTAAGGTTTGTTTGCAAAAGAATTGTACAATTCATTATCCTTTACATCATCCGGAATCGGCGTAAACTTGGCAGGTATCAATGAAGAAGGCTCAAATGACGATGGTCTACCAGTCGGAACACTTTCCACAATACCTGGGTGATACTGCCCGTTGTTACCGCTGTCTGGGGCTGCACCAATTGAGTTTGTATCATGACTATTTTGATCCAGTTGCAGTTGTAAATCTGATGGTGGGAAAGGAATAAAACTGCTATGAAACGGATGATCATGTGGCAATGGTGGATTTGCTGGTTCATAGTCGGGAAGTGTCGCCATGGTGTGAGAATGTGGAGGAAAGTTGGGGTCCAAGTGTGATTGTGGAGGAGGAGGAGAAGGTGGTGGCACGTTCAACATTCCATGAAGATCAGCATTTTCTGATGCAGCATTGCTAAGTAAGCTTGTTGGGAATTCCGGTGGCGATGCCGCTGTGGGGGAAGATGATGTGCCCGATGAATCCCCATCAGCTTGTTCACCATGGGTTGGTCCATAAACTGAGGACATTCCATCGAGGCTCAATCCAGATGGGCTGTTTGCTACATGGTTAGAAGTTAAGTGAGAATCAGGTTGGTTATTGAAATTACTATTATCGTTATCAGTCGAAAGGATTTCATATGGCTGTGCAAAGCTGTTGTGAACATCAGCCTGATGATGAGGAGAATGCTGAGAATAATGTGGTGGAGCATGGTTATACAACGGTGGTGGAGGTGGTAGTAGTGGGGGTGGCGGGACAGGATGAGTGGAAAGACTATGTTCTTCGTGATGATGCGGTGGTGGTTGTAAAGGAATGGTGTTGTGAGGAGGATAGGACATTGCAGGTGCATGTGGGGGGGATCTTGGATTATCAAATGGATATGGTACTAAGTGATTGGAGGGAGGTGGCGGAGAATGCATATTGTGATTCGGATGATATTGATGATGAGGAGACTGGTACATATTCTCATATGTAGGAGTGTTGTGTGGTGAAACTTCTTCGACCGTTCCATAAACGGAGCCACCACCTGGCATGTTCACTGGTGGTGGGTGTGATTCCTCAAAAAATGTTTGTGAGTATGCATCCTGGTGATTGTGGTTGTTGTGGTGATGGTGGGAGTGATGCTCAGAATTATCTGCATTCGTAGGTGCAGATACAACTGTTTGTGGTGCGTTCTCTACAATGTTTGGACTGTGAATGTGGGATGAGTCAGGAGGACCATTTTTAAACGTACTGTCTAGTTGAGGAATATCTCCTGAATACACGTGTCCACGAGTAAACATGCTTCCATCATTTGCAGAAGGATAATGATGATGATCTATGGTTATTGCTGGCGATAACGGATTTTCATAAATACTAGGCCCCTCTGAAACTGACAGGTGACTTCCTACAGTTTGAGAGGATGTTCCGGGAGTGGTTTCTGCAACCGCTTGTACGTCTGCACTCAAACCTACTGTACTGCTGTGTTGCGAACTGTAGGGATTATCATTGTAGAAAATTACTTGATCCTTTGTTCGATCATAATGAGAACCACTGGCTGACCGATGGGATGTGGAGGAGGAGGGGAAGGAGGTCGATGATGGCTCAGTGCGTTGACCCTCGCTATAATATCCGGTTCCCACCGTTTTTTCCACTTCTGTTGTAGGGGAGACGTGTATACTGGGTTCGTACCCATGATTGGAAGAAGAAGAATACGTTTCTGCAGTGGAAGAAGGTCGCCTAATCCTATGTGACTTTGGAGTTGTTGAACTACCAGAATAAGTATCATAGTGACCACGAGTGGTTACACTACTATCTGAGCTCTGATGACCAAGCGAGTATGTTTTTTTCTCAGCTGAATCTGGTTTTGGCACCGAGTTTTCAACTTCAGGTTCTGGTTTATTATCAGCTTCCACACCTAGGTCCATGGGAACAAATTCCGGAATTTTGAAGTCGCTTGATGTATCTGAATAGAAGGTATTTTGAGGATATTCGGAAAATTGATTTTTCCATGCATCGTTCTCAGAATGGAAATTGGATGGCTCAATACTTTGAGACGGGGATTCAGTAGTGGATGTTGTGGTGGAAGACGAGGCCGGAAGGGACTCTCTAATCTTTTGTCTCAATCGTAATCGAGCGGATGGGGATGGGGTTGAGAAAAAGTATGTACTTATTTTTTCAGTATGACCTCCACTGCCTGGTTTTTCTATTTGAGGCACAGGCGTAACGTCATTTATGTCATCGAAACTGCTTTGAAGTATCATTGGCTTAGGTCCTTTTTTAATAACGGGACTACCATCACTTGGAGGCGCTTCCGTGAAAATGCTGCTAGGTGTTGTTGAACTTCGAATAAAAATTGAGTTAGGTGTGGTGCTCCGGTATCGTTTGAATTTCGGTGCCTGTGCTGTTGAAGGAACGACGGTGGTAGATTGAAGAGACCATTCGGATGCACTGGATTTACTTCCAGGTTCTTCTTGTTCCAGATTCGAGGAACCGAATATATTACTATCATTGGTTTCATTTAACTTTTTTAGTTTCATTCTATTTCGACGCCCACCCCTAAATCTTCTCCTTTTGCCATTGGCATTAACTTTTTTAAAAGCTTCTGCAAAATCATCCTCCAGAGGTGGATTGTTTCCTTCGCCGTTGGGATTTATTAGAGCCATTGGAGTAGGCAATTGCTCGTGAATGTCATTCTCCTCCGCAAAGTCCCCGTAACTATCACCTCCCTCCAATTCCATTTCCTTGTAGTACTCTGTAGATGTGTCATGAATGTCCTTGTGGCTACCAAAAAATCCAATGGGGCTCACTACTGGTTGATCGACAATGTCTTCTTGAGCAAAACTCTCATGATATCTATGGTATCGAGATTTCCTGTGGCTTGGTTTCGGAGCAACAGGTGGAGTTATCACTGCATTAAAACTAGGTGCCTTGTCAGAAGTGACCTCCTTGTTTGTTGAAGCGTCTGTTGAAGATTCTTCCACCGCTTGAAGCGGAGCGTCTGTGGAACCTTGATTAACTTCCGTGCTAGACTCGGATGCAAGCCCAACTCTATGACCAAAAGTGTCTTTGGATGATGTAATAATCATAGACGGAATGGGAAAGGATGAAGGTAATACAGTAACAGCCGGCTCCTCTGCGGATGATGGTTGATCAGTTGTTGTTGCGGATGAGAAAAGAGAATCTGACAAGGCTGGAATTGTCGTGCTCTCGGCACTTGAGACACCCTCATTTGAAGTTGTCGTCCCTGCGCAAACAACAAAGTCATAGCACTTATTAATATTACTATTGATGTTTTAAGCAATTAGATTTGAGAGTTCACAAGAGAATGAGAGGAAAAAACTTCACTTTTACATGTTCAATATTATTATGCACTACTTTTACTCTTTTTTATTGTGCGTCATTTTTATTTCCTACATAATAGTTTTTTTTGTGTTCTTTTGGTTATGCATTGTGTATAGTTAATTAATTAGAAACGTTCACATACAAAATCATCAATTTTTTTTTGTAATTTCCATTGCAATTCATCGTATTTGTACTTTTGTATTGGCACGTAATCATAATCATACCGTCATCTTGAAAACTTCTCTTTGATGAATCAAATTGAAGATCACCTACGCTATACTATCAATAGACAACAAAGAAACACGTACATACATAATATACATGCACGTGCTCATTAGACCATTTCACTTTTTGCATTTTGTTGCAACTTCTTCATCTATCAGAGAACCTTGTCTTTTAGGAACACTTTGTTTTTTTTTGTTTTTTTAAACCATACAAGATTCTCTCAAAAAAAACTATCTCTCGCGTGTCAAGCAAAATTCATGTAATACAGCAGGGAGAATAAGAAAAAGAAGACTTGCAAATTCAAAAAGATAAGTCATCAACATCTTGTTACTTCAACAGAACTACATAAATAAATTCTTATGTGAGTTTGTAGTTTGTACTACACAGTGTTCGTAGAAGAAGGTAAGCTGATAGTGCAAAGGTTCCGCTCCCATTGTCCTTTCATCTCTCATCAAACATTTTACGCACCTCATTCACTCTGCGTTACCTTACTTACTCTCATTGTTCCATCGAATTATTGCATGCATACAAAGTGCATGCATTATTATTATTGTATTCTGGTGAAATAATCATCGTTATTCTCAAAGTATGTACTTTTCAAGGATTTCCCCCTAGCAAAAAAAAACACTTTTCCCTCATTTCAAAATAATAACTTTGTGTGTGTGTGTGCAAAATCCATCAAAGCCAGCATCAAAAGCTCACGACGCAGCATGATCAAGATGATTACTACTATTTATATATTTTTTTTACTTTTGCTGCTCACGTTGAGAATAATGGAAGATCTGTGAACGTGAGCACATTACATTAGTATAATATGCAATTCAGTGGGAGAGATGAACGGAAAGCTTAAGAAGAAAGGGGTAAAGGCATTCGGAAGTCATAACGATTCATCGGTCCTTTGTTTTGAAGAAAAATCGACTACTCGTTGATTCAATGAAAATTGACGGGGCGAGATGGTCAGATGGATAGGTGCCTTTGCAAAAAAAAGTTATCGTGACGGAGCCTTTTTTTATGATGGGCATCCTGACACACGAAAGTTTAAAGACTGTCCTTAATTTGTTAATATGGACGATTAGGAAAAAAATTAGTTTTATTTACATTCATTAGGTGGATTTTTATTAGTGTAATTATATTTCTTACACATTTTTTTTACATTTCTGCTCACTACACACAAATATAAAATGATCTGGTTTTTATATCATAACTGGTTGTATGTAACACGCTATAAAATAGTTAAAATTCCCTTAATATAATAAATTTCATTGCAATGTGTGCATTACACCTTCAAATGGTGATAAGACCTTAATTTTATTCTAGACATTTAAAAAAAACAGTGGAGGCGAAGGGTGTTAAAAATAAAACTCATTTTCAAAAGCAAGAGTTTTTCTAGGGTAGCGAGCACACAAAGAAAAATTTACTTTTATTAATATAAGAAAATGAATTTTCCCACTTTTACATGCATATACATACATACAATACCAGCTACATATGTACACATATGTATGTACATGCATTCACATTAACACACGAATATCAAAAATTGAATTTTTTTATGCTTAATATATGTGTGATACAATGTGGAAGTAGGTTTTTCTGTCGTACATATTTGCTATTAAGAGCATGATATTTATAGTGGATGAACTCATCATATCATTATTATCTCTTACCCTTTTGTTTTATCTGAGGGTCTTTAATTAATATATTATACGCTGGGTGATACAAGATACAATCCATCCACACAATAAGCTATTACAAGAAGATATACTGCATATATATATACCTATGACTGACCTAGCGTCTTGGATAAATTACCTGTGTAACGCCAACATACAGCTTTTTTAAAGTCTTCCTTTATTATTAGTCATTGTGCTTTGTGCCTTGAGTCAAAGGAATTTAAGGTAAACGTGAAAATCTCTCACCATTTTTTATCATCACAGGAAAAAATTGGGTGACTTTTGGGAGAGTGAACATGAGGAGTAGTACAATGAGGATAATCTTTAATTCCATTTTTAAGAAATGGAATTCTTAAAAATGTATTCATATTCCTGCTGATTGTGATTAGATTATCTCTATCACGTTATTTCATTATATAGTGCAAGGATGGATAAGATTTACTTTAACTCATAATCATGACACTTGTCACTGTCGCTCTTTAACTTGATTAATATTACAATATTGATCTATGCATATCTTCTGGAATGATTTTATCTCTTTACTGAACAGTGTGATCCACAATTAGCAAAACGTATTATGTGCTATAATAAACCAGTCAAAATACAAATGTAATTAACAATCAAAGTCAAGTTGAACACCTATTCAAAAATTTAACATTGAATGACGTCCGTCCATGTTCAATGATCATGTATCTATTTCAATTATCACTGCTTTCCACTCTATTAAGGTGAAAGGAACATAGACAAACACCATCCACCATCAACGCAATTATTAGAACCCCCTTGTTGGTTTTTACCATTTGGCGTTGTTCCGTCCGGCAGCACGATAAATCAAGAACGGTTACAATTTTTTAATTCTGTTTTCGATAATCAATACCCAAGGACCTTAGATTTTTCGAGTTTGAAAACCAGGTCAACAGCTAATCCTCCGAGGGAAGACAAAAATAATTTTGATTCTATCAAGAGTCATGATTCATGACTATGACATTATGTCGTGTAATACCTCAATCTTCTTAATGCGTAACATAAGCATTTAAGATCACAAAGGTGGTTCTGCTGACATCTAGTAATTGTGTTTATTATTATTGTTATCAATGCATCATACTTATCATCTTGTGTGAAGTATGTATATGCTACACGCACACTTCGCAATTTCGCATAGCGGCTTCCTGTTGCGATAAACCCAATGATACAATAATATAGCAAAATTTTAATTTTTGAAGAGGTCATCATGCTGGTGTACGAGGTGACAAGTGACGTTGATGATGATATCTTCTTATCGTCATCATCATTTCATGAAATTGTCACCTACATACGCCTTTCCCTTACACTTTCCGGTCTACGCGCATTGAGACATCAACTGTGGATTTGATGCTGGTATGCGGCACCGTGAACAACTAATAAAATACTTCATTTTAACGATCTACTTTATGGAGCACTTCCTTTTAAAATTTACATGGCAAAACTTTGCTTTCTCGTGTCTCCGCTTCTTATGAATATGTAAATGTATCACATATCCCCAAATGCCACACATGCAACCTTCCTTGGGTTTCAGCGTTATGAGAGAAACCACAATTGCTGTCACTTTGCTGCGCGCATTGGTATATTATGTTTCACAATACAAAATACAACTTTATTGATGAGCTGTATTCGACATTTGTGTTTTACAAATACTTTCGCCCCTTTGATAAGTTTCATTAATGTGTGTCAATTTGGTAATCATGGATTGAGCGATTGAGCAGTTCACGTAATAATTACATGATTCATAAAATATAATGAGAAGGCCAATGTCTTATGTGCTTATTTACAATTTTAAAGGATGATCATTAAGGTAATTGTCGATTTTCTCCACTTTGTTATACACCACTGCTGCTTATTTTGTTGCATAGCATTTTAAGGTAGAAAGTAGTGCTTACGTTAATTATGGTTTGATATGTTGTTAATTGACGTGTTGCATCCATCTCCCATTATATAATGTAAAAATCCATTTTTGGTATAATTTAACGATAATAACATAATACTAATTTTAAGAAAGGACCGCAAATCATTAGCGAATTATCCTGTTAAAACGGATTCTTTCGATGCAGTAAAGCAGACTGAAACTTTTGGTGTTCAAAATACATTAAAAATGATGAGCTCTTCATTCTGCATTCTTGTGTGCTACACCTAAAGACATTACACCGCCACCACTACCATCCCATTTGCCGTACGATTTCACGCTTCATTCTATTTGTTCCTAATTTGCCGACTGGGATTACGTGCATAGTAAGAAATATGAAGTGGGATACAAACATCAATGAATATTATCGCCATGTCTATTATTGTACTCTATATTTTTATTTTATAAATCCATTAGTATTAGTACTCTCTTCACTCAATCACTGATTATCATTACACGCAGGATGCCACAAGAGCACGTACATCATATTACAGAGCTTCAATTTGAATCTCGACAGATTTGTGTTTTGGTTAAAAACGCTTTACTTGAAATATATAATAAAAGATGTACATGTTTTTTTTCTTGATATATTATGCGAAAATTACATTTTGATCTGAACAACTGATTTAAGCGGAAGATTGTCGATCGATGGCCTGGCCAGCATAAAAAAACATTAAGTCATTCATTTGAGAAGAAGTAATAAAAATAATTTTGAAAAAATTCTGAATGGCACAATGGTATTAATAACTATAGTAATATATATTAATCCTTTCAACATTTTAACTGCTATTATGATGGTGCTTTATGGTGGACTGCTTATTTGTTTCATCTGTACATCTGTAAAAACCAACTCATCTCCTTCAAAATTGTATGAAAGACAACCATGAAAAGTATTATGCATGTGTATTTATTATTATTAATCTACCTATATATGTTTCGAATAAATACATTTCATTTGCAGTCTACATCTACATAAGTAGGTACAGACATATTATACGTATGTGAATTTAGTATAGCAATATCGCTACTACAATCTATCTGGTTTGCACTGGCGCACAGGCAAAGAACAAAAAGAAAAGCTTCTCTGTTTCAACTACACAGCAACAACTAGAAATCTCACAATTTTACATTGTTTTTTTCTTATCTTTGCCCCAATTACTACATTTACATTCAACTGGCCTGCCTACCTGGTCGGTCGAATATTTCATTGTTGAGCGTGCGCAGTGTGCAATACTTGCATCTCTTATGCATGCTTAAAATACACACATGTGATGATGTGCATATACATGCAACATATTAATTTGTTTGCAGTAACTTAATTTTCAGGCTAAATTAAAAAAAAACTACTCGGAATATATTTAACGCACATCAACTACCATGGTTACCCTAATTGTAGGCTAAAAGCGTTAATAAAATTGGACAATGTTTATACTCTCTTTCAATTTTTTTTCGTCGAAATATCTATTTCTGTTACCCTTTAACATATTGACAAATCCAACTGTTTAATGATGACATTAAAACAATTAGCATTGTTAACAATCACTGTAACTGAACGAGTAAATTGATCAATTTTAGTAAGAACATTGGATAAGGTAAAGGAAGGGCAAGGTCAGCGTTCTAAGATAAACATTGTAATTGCAATTCTCTGAAAACGCTAAAACATTTTGCGACACATTCTTAAATTAAATAAGCACCAAAATACTCACGGTAATCATACGTAAACTTTCAATATTAACCGTCAAATAATGTTACATTTATCTGGGATTTAAATTCAAGAAGAACACTTGTATTATTGTTGTAAAATATATTAAAACGTGATTTAGCTCGCTTGTACGGAAATCATACCTGTCTCAAATCCCTCAGAATGCTCTCCACTCGAATCCGTCTCATTTTGAATTGTCGCTGATATCAAAGGATCATTTTCAGCCAGCACACTCGCACAAAACAGTAACAAAGTGAAAGCTCCTATTATAGTAGGGAAATGGCTATGTAAATATCTTCTGGAAAACATTGTACCTCTCTATAGGAAAGGGGTTACGAAAACAACCAAAACACATTTGGTTACACCATCATTTATTTCATCGCAACCACTTTTTTAGCCACCACAATCACACACGACCTGTCACACAAAAAAAGACAACACAAATACTGAGCAAATACAGTAATATTATACCATGGAACCACACTATTTTTTTCAGGTTATCACTTGAACTCAACCGAAATCCTTTGACTCAACTGGGTAAATGATGATCCATTTTCCAACAAATTTTCATCATTCCTCATGCGCAGCGAAACATATTTTTTTTGCCAACCAACAACGTGGTCTTTGATTGCAAATCACAGTGACAAGAACCAGGTAACGCTTTGAAAATAAAAAAATGTATGTAATGTGTATCAAGGCTTCACGTTGAATTTGAAGGGAAAGACTCCGTCGATATCAAAATATATACTGAGCCCTAAAATAAAAGATGCGGCTAACACTGAACGCATTTGACACGGTCTTTTGGTCAGCAGCGTGCTCTTTTTCGCTAACTACACCAAACCACCACCAATTCGCAAAAGTACCCTTCACATTAACGTAAGTCATACATGAAGAAATTCGCAAAGGGATAAACATATATACAAGTACGACTGTACGACTAAAGAAAGTATGTAGTTTTGTTTTTTATTTTTAGCATTCATCTTTTACTCTCATTATTCCTATTCCAACTGCATGCATGCTTCTCTTTCTCTCTCTCTCTCTCTCTCTCTCTCTCACGTCGCATTCCTATTATCATACACACACTGTTTTAATAACAAAACTTTAAACTTCATGTCATACATGCAACCTTGATTACAATTAAAAGGGATAGTTAGAAATTTTTATTTTCAATTGTATAAAACAAAATACAAAGTACATACCTTTGCATCGCATTGGATTGCTGCAATAATCATACTGTATTCACAATGTTTTTGAAAACCCAGTATATATAGTTGCATACAAATGTGGTATACAAAGATTTGTAAAAATACATTACCTGTTTCAGTTTCTACACGTAAATAAATTTTAAATGTATTTTTGTTAAAAGGCTTGTAAACGTAAACCAAAGTTGGATCACAATGCCTGCGGCCTCACCGTCTGCAGAATTTTCATTGTTGATTATGATTTCTTCTCTTTTTGTGTATAAAATCGAAGTTTAATTTTTTGAATCAAAGTTTTTTGATTTTAAACCACAGAGCTTCCAACGAGATAATTAGTCTGTGAGTTATTTCAAATGATTGATGCAGTTGTGGTTATCTCAACCCTTTTACGCCATATTAACGTTGTGGCGCGAGTATTATTATCTTCGTCATCATCATCATCATCATCATCTCAAATCACAAACCATCAATGTATATGTATGACAAACTTAATAGATCAGTACTGAAACGTATGTGCCCAAAAGGTGCTAAAACAAGGTTAACATGAGTTCCTACATAGATAGTGTATGATGTACACATGTACATTTGTTTTCAGAGATTTTTGATAAATTTATTGACAGTCTTATTTCATTTTTATTAAATTTAAGTTTCCTGTAATTTTTTTAAAATAAATTCTACACATTCTACAACCAGTTAAATTGAACTTGTCTTGATTTTAATAAATTCTCCATAAATAAAGGTATTTTCATTTCAATGATTTAATTCAAATTTGTGTGCTATGCAAAGCCTTTACTAAAAACGCTCTTGAAAGACAAGTTTGAGAACAGCTTCATTTCGTAAAAAGATTCGACAGTCTTTAAAATTTATAAAAAAAACTTGGCAGTGAAAGAGTCTGTAATTCATTCCTATTTATTTTTTGTGACAAGCAACCAAATTTACTTTCCATCTCTATCTATTAATACCATTAAATGCATGAATGATTCCCTGATTATAAATTGTAATAGTTTTGCATGAAGAGAATCTACCTTGATGTAAATATCTGTTAGATGTCAAGCATTGATGGGGATGCGATAAGTAAAAAAATATCAGCAAAAAGATTGATTTTGAGTCCAATGGTTTGTTGAATTAAGCATTTAAGTCAAATGGAAAGTTTGCAAATTGAAAGATAATCGATCTGATTTTGTGAAAAACTGTTTCAATTATAATAAAAAAAATTATAAAAACATACCTACATGGGATTACGGACGAGTAGACATGGTACTAATACAAAATTATTAATTACCAATACTAATGAGCAAAATGCAAGCTAGAAAGCTAGACAGTATAGTTCTCACAAGGCTGCAACATTACGTCGAAATTGTGCTCAAGGCAGCTTAATATGATACATCATCATCATAATTGATTAAATCGCCATGATCATTTATTGCTGCGTGCCTACATTGTTATTGGACATGATCAGAAAGCTACAAAAACGTACTTTTCACCAACTATTTAAACACGATTTTAATTACCAATAATGAAATCATGGCCAAATTTTCTCTTTTTTATAAGCGGCCTCACATTAAGTTACTACATTTACTTGGTAACATATATGAAATGAATAGGTAAGTGCACTGTTAGCTATGTATGAAATAGGGAATATATATATTTTGAAATAAAGATAGCACAATGATCACTGTGTGTAAACAACAAAAATTTATCGTTGTATTGTTTTTGTTACTGAGTTGTTTGTTCATTATGTGTTTACTAGTACTGAGAGAAATTTGTATTTTATTTGTGCACATCTCCCTTTAAAAGTTATCGCTTTTATTTATTGTCAAAATGATTCATCAAAACTACACTCACGATACGATCATGATAGCGTGTTGCATTACAACAATAAAAAACCAAAAGGATGATGAACTGAAAGAATACGTACATTATTAGCAAATTAAGAGCGATGGTCTTTAATTTCATTGTCAATATTTACAAAATCCAATGCATATAAACAAAAAAGCCAAATTTTATAATGCTAATTAACTAATTGTAAAAATATCATTATTTTGTTTGAGAGCATGCATATGTATAACATGTAATTAAGGAGGCTCATGAACCCATTCGTTTAAAAACTTTTTTTTTTCTCTATTATGCGTAGTTTTGCCACACGGCTACATTTACAACTTGAACTCGCATTTTTAGTTGGTTGATGTTGGAAAACAAAACAAAAATAATATGCATTTGCTGTACATAGGTAAATGTACTTTTAAATATAGTACTATGAAATGAAATAAGTTGAGATGTTAAAGATTTTTAATAAAGTAGTTGACCAACAGCATGCCGTCACTAAAACAAGAGACGTAAGGAGCACCTGAAAATAAAGAGTAAATTTCAACAAAGTACAGAAAAAATGGCAAGTGAAGGTGTTTTTGGGCATCCAAGTAGCAAGTGTAATAATAAATATTGCTTTTTCACAAAAAGAACACGATTTGGTTCTTAACTACGTGATTATTACCTTAGTTTAAAGACACTGTTTAGAGACAATTTATTTTATTGCAGGTTCATATAACTATGAGAATACTTGCATGGCATATAATAACAGATGTATTAGCAGGTAAACAATAGGGTGCAAGGCCAGGGAAAGTACTTAATTATGGATTTCAGCCAAGTAAAGAGCCTGTTCAAAATGTACAACGCAGTCAAGTGTGTACAGTGTCAAGATTTCCTTATAAAAAGGTAGTAATCTACTAAAGCCAAAAACTTGCGATTACTGTTGTTATTTCATTTGGTTTCATGACTGACAAATGCTAAAATTAAGAATGAACAAAAAAGGTTTTGGACCAAAACTGATTGTGAGTTGCATTCATTACACAGTATTTCCTAGCGTGTTGTGGGCTTTGAATCAAAACCTTTGATGATGATGATGACTTGTGTTATTATCAACAGAACGTACCGAGAGTAAGTTTATGCATAAAAATAAATAGTACACCAAAAATGAATGAAATTGCAAGTGCTTTGTAATTCTAATATATGCTTTTTCTTAGTAAAGTAAATTATAAAATGAATAATACATATCATGCATAGTTCAGATATTCACCACAGGGTCCGGGAAATTTGGCTCTTGAAATTTATTAGCCGTTTTTAATTGAGTAATAATACAAACTTGTGACAAAAGTTTCAATCAACTTGGTTCACTAGTATGGGTACATAAAACCGTCATAGCTTGAGGAAATGTTTAAAATTGCTAAAAACAATAGTTTTGTAATTTTTAATTAGTAAATTAAAAATAATAATTAAAAAAAACTTTATATGTTCTTCTTATATTTATATAGAAGATAACCGTCTGAAACCTTGCGTTCAGAAGAAAGAAAATGAGCAAATGATATTTATGGCAACAAGATGAATATTTTATAGGAAATAAATGCAACCCTCAATTTCCAATTTAAAAAAAATCTTCTCTTTGTAACAATTACTCGTACTTTGTACTTGTAATAGTGATAGTGTTGCCAGAATATACATACATGCCCAAACTAATTATTGTGATTGTTTATATGTACTACTACTACTACTACTACCAATTGTTTTTGTTGTTTAATCTTAATTGTTTTATTTGTTACTATATTGTAACATATGTCATACATATGGTTATATTTATATATGAAGAGCAACCATGTGCTATTCTTAGATTTGATTCAAAAATTCCATTTTAGTATAGGTACATAAGTAGTATGTTTTAGAAAATTAGAGAGCAAGGTCGATCAATGTGGGTAAGAGTGCACAGAAGAATGAAGATGGGAATTTGCGTTTTTCTACTCAAGGGGTTTCAAAACCACGTACGAATCTAAACCTAAAACAATCACACACATGTACACATTTTAATATATGGTTAGTATCTATTGAGTATCAAATTATCTTAGAAATAATATATATGATTTAGTTTTAGGAATTGAATTGAAAGGGAATTAGGTTTACGATGAAGTATATTGCCGTGTCGATGTATTTTCGATTATTATTATATGTTACTCAATAGAGAACGTAGTTACTGCATTAGTTAATATGCCTTTAGAATATAAAAAAATTCATTATGATGAATGTATATGCATGCATCATGTATCATCATCATCCTTTCTTCAACTTTTTTCTTTGAATATGAGGTTATCAATAGTTGAAGCGTGAAATCAACCGACAACCACACAACAATGTTGCACCGCACCTAATTTGAAATCACTTTTTCCATCAACGCCAACTTGCATTGCATTGGAGCTGTGCATGCACAAAAGGCATTTCACTCTCATTCTAAATCTCACACAGCATAACCATTTAACAAGAAATTGTTGAAGCACGGCATCACTACTGCGACAAACGCGGCACAAAAAAGTTAAAATTTGATTTAAGTTTTAACCGAAATGTCATCATACGATAAACACGCCTTTTTTAAAGGATCACGGTAATAACAGAAAGTGAAGTTATTTCGCACCTGATTTTTAATTTAATTGATAAGTGACTAGAAAGCTATATAAAAATATAACACGTAAGTAATGTATATTTGATTTTATTAATGTTATCGGTACGTACTTTTATTATTAATATTTTTAATACATGTGTATAATCATATAGGTAAAAAAAATGATAACAAGAGGTTTTGGCATGATAACAATATGAGTAAAAGTAGAAAACATTTTACAACACATTATGAGACGATAAAGATTGGATAAACCAAAAACATAAAGCTCTACATTCTCTTTTCTATTGACAAACAGAACTTTGTGCACGACTTAATTTATGAAAATCAATCAAGAATTTGCAGCAGTTTGAGCTTAAGTAAACCATAATTGTTTAATACGAAAATTATTAAATGTTTACCCCGTTTTGTCATAATAACCTGAAATCATTGCTTCTCTTTTATTTCTCCATTGTCAATTAGTTGTTTCTCGTGAGTTACGGTTCCTTCATTCCCCTTGTCCTGTAATTAAAGTTTTGCCAATGATTCAATCCATTTTAATGGCAGAAAAGGATTGTTTTGTAAGTTATATAATGTACCACGTCTGCGAGGGAGATAAAAAAGTTTTTATCCAGCACCAAATTATTATCCTCGGTTGATTCCTCTGGATTCGCGGAAGAGGTTTCACAATGTGACGCAAGACTCCCTTCATTATCGTCCTTAACTTCCTTTTTCTTAGCTTCGCGATGTTTTTTGGCCAACCTAATTTCTCTGTTCCTCTGCTCGAGATATTTTTCTCGTCTCGATTCCCGATCAAAGCAGGCGGCCAGCGCAGATCTACACAACGATTTACCGAATATTATAATGTAACTGTTTTTAATAATTGGGAAATCTACTTGAAAAATTAAATACTCACTTGTCACTTTTTACGAATGTATGTAGTAGCGGACAAACTTTGACCATGCGAATATCACCGTTTACAGTGCCAGCAGCGACATGACGTCCAGTGTCAGCGGGCCATACAGTACTCAAGGCTTCTTCACTGACCTTGTATTTAGGATTATAAATGCTTAAAACGCTGTTCATTATTTGTTGATCAATACAAAATTTCACCCATAACACGCTAGCTAATACCTTTGTCGTGAGTATACTTGAGACTCCTTGCATCAACAAATCCCAAAATTCAAGACACCCATCCGATCGGCTTGCTACGAGACCACACGGTTTTCCAATAAGCCATTGTGCATATGTGTAAAGTGCATCCTATGATGATGAATTACAAACATAATTACAAGATATATACTATCTATGTAATAATAATGATGTTCAAATTTGTTCAGTAAATGCATAGCAAATTTTAAATGGTTACACTAGGTGCAGTCCACATAATTCCAGAATCACGACAATCTTCCGCAAAAATTCTCAGGTGGTAATCCCCACATGACATGAAGTTCTTAATGAACACCGGGTTTCTATGAATTGATCGTACTGGTCCTTTATGAGCATCGTACAAATTAACTAATCGATCTTGTGGCGTTTTTCCTTTCTTCATGAACACCATAACTTGCCCTATCCAATCCCAAATTTCCATCCATAAACTTCATAACAATAGTGTTCATATTTCTCAATTAACTTGGAGTAGATATAATTATAAAAGAGGAACAAACCGAATTGAGTTCCAACCAAAAATTTAGTGGGTAAGGTATGTTCGTACTCTAGAACTGTGATTGGAATGGCTTGTTCACGTTCACTGCGACCCTTTTCAGGATCAGCATACACTGTGTCCAACCTCTCGGTAAGATTTCTCACGTCCCACCATATTACCTTCAACCGATTTATTAGGAGCGTGTCGTAACAAATATGAGAATCAAAATATTACATGCAAGCACATATTAAGTTAAATTAAGTTTAACTGTACGATGAAATAAAACAGAATATTACCATTCCATCCAACCCACAAGAAAAAAATTCGAATCCTGTTTTACTGTTAATCCACATGGCACTTGTACAAACATCTTCATGGCTCATTCCATAAGTAGAAATGGCTTGGGGGTTTGGGCCAACTCTATTGTCCCATGAAGCAACCTAAAAATATTAATCACGATCAAATATCAATATATTTTATTAGGAATGCTAATTTTATTCCCAGTATCTATATGTACACCTGTCCAGTAAAGAGTGCCCCGCAAATACTATGCATGTCTTTTTGATGATATCTCAAGTCCACTATTTGCGCGGAAGCTCGTACCATTCCTTCGGGTCTTGATGGGTTTTCCACTTCCCAGAAGAAAGCTTCACAACTATAATCCCTCATTAAGGGATCGAATTCATATGGACAGTATGCTACAGCCATTCTACCAGCGTTATCTGGAGCAAAGGTTATTTTCGAAATTGGTCGTCTTCTCCGAGAGGGACATTTGTAAACGGAAACCACGTTTGCATACGGCTTTGTGTCCCTTTTCTGAACGTATGACTTTTTGCTGTATGAATCACACAAGCGTAATGTGTTATTGTGCCTTACCAGATATTCCGCTTCCTAAAGAGAATCAAATCATTTTGTTATAGTAGCTCAATTTAAATTTAACGCTAATTATCATTTGCTAAAGTAATGTGTAAACCTTGGCCATAATAGGTACTGTTTCTAAATATGTTTCCTCCTTTTGCATTTTCTTTTTCGTTCTGTCAACCAGTTCCACATCCCGAACATTGATTTCTTTTGGCCAACCTCCCTCCGTGTGCAACAGACTACATGTCTTAAACTCTGCTCTATCGGTATTAGTCTACAGAGATTCATTTTAAAATACATACATTAACATTTAACACATGCCTATAAATTATGCTGTGTTTAAATTGAATACCTCCACTGCGTGCTGGGGTTGAGCGGTGTCATACGTGTGGTCAACAACTGCCTTTTGCACAAATGAAGGTCCAACTCGGTCTTTGGTTGTTCTAACTCCAAAATGGAGTCGTGATCTGTCCTCCACGAAATGTGCGGGTCTTCCATAACCCCATTTGGATCTGGAAATTTTGGGAATGTTTGTAATGAGGTCACTTTTTTGCTTATTGATCACATTTTCGGAACTTGTAACGGCAGTGCCATTAGTGGAGATTGTTTGACTCTTCCCCTGGTCTACATTGTTTTCTTCAGTATCCATTTTGAAAACTACGCCACTGTTCTAAACCAAGGTCTAATTATGCAGACGCAACACTAACTACCTGAAAATTGTACATTGGTCCATAATTATGGAATATCCAATTTCTTGTACATGTCTGTATATTATTGTTAAATTATGGCGGAAATTTTAGTTATTTTTAAGGATTATCGTAGATCGTAGACGACCGTTTTTCTTTATTTGTTCATCAAGTATTAAAAATGCAGATGTACATAATATTTATTATCACTACACCTAATGATAATAATTATATGGTTTTCATAACAAAACTGACCACTGCGAAAGATGATGTGGATGGTTCCTATTAATGTTGGCAAGTCATTCATACTTATTGTGGTTCATATTTTCCGTTGCTTGATCAATGATGGAACAATGGTACGGAGTCCGTTATACGAACAAAAGCAATGATGGAGCACACGAGCTATCTATTACTTTCCAAGGATATGAAATTGACATGAGATGATTAGTAGTAGCAAGCATATAAAATCATTTTACATAACCTAGATATATATTGTAATGTCCTGGTACGAAGATGTATATAGAAATTAATATAATAAATGCACGACTGGAAAGTAGGCACACTGTAGTGTCTTAAAATTTTGGATTGAAAAAATAACGTTGACATTGCTGACAGTTTTGTTCGTTACATACGGCCGATTGTTCATGTTTCAATTTTCTCTTGTTTCTTAAGTAATAACATAGCTGATGATACTTTGTATGAGTTTTGGAGTTAAATTAACAGTTTGGGGAATGATGAATATTATATACGTAAAATTCAGTCCCTGAAAAGTCCTGTTTAAACTGTTTTGTGTGTAGCTGATATGAAATAAAGGACTGGAAATATATTTTATGAAATATAACATGAAAATATGTGAGCTGTGAAATATAACACGAGGTGTCCCCATTCTATATTTTTGCGTTACAAATAATATATATTTTCCTACGTAAAACGGCGACCCAAGGTAAAGCCAAGATGCGAAATAAAAAAAACTAAATATTAATTGATTTTCATAATATACATGTATGTTGCAGTAATTCCGATTTATTTCCAGTACCTCAATAAAAATGATTTATGAGTTATTGAATACTTACCTCCGTCCTTCCTTTTCCTTCCTGTCACGCTCGATTTTCGTGCGAAGATCTTTGAGTTTTAACGTTTTCACCACCCTCCACATTTTGATTAATGTGCGTTTGGAACAAATTTTAAGAATAATAATAATAACACTTGCAAAACTAAAAAAAATGTAGCTATTTAATAGTTTAAAAGAAATACCTATTTCTTCGAAATGCTTACATGAAGTCAAGCAGGAAAGTGAACAAGCAATTTCTGAATTTTGAACCTACTCTTATTCAAAGGAACGAATTATGATTCTTTTAAAGTGTTCTAACAGAATAACGAGAACACATAATGTGTCCTCCAAGATGCAGTCTGCCTTTCCAAGTACAAGTTGGCATTAAAGCTTGTTTTGGCCATTATGAAATAAAAATCCGTCTCCAATCACCTCTTTCAGTTGGTTGAAGCTTTTATCATATAGACACTTTGATTAGCTGAAGTCTCCTTTGGCATTTTCTATCATGGTCGTAGTACAACCAGAATAGTGTCGTGTCAAAAAATGTCTAACCAAATTACATTCATCTTTTTTTCCGAATAACAGTATGGTTACATGTTAAACTGTGTGAAATAAACGGAAAGAAGAAAAGTTTTGGAGAACCAAATAGTGGAATGTTCATTTAGTTCTTGTTCTACTTGAAGTGAAGTTAACATTGATACGTTTCATGGGAACACGGTAAATTGTTGAAAATTGGAGGAAATGGGGAAAACACATGAAACTCTTTCATTATTACGACTTGCCACGCCATTGTGCACTAAAAATGTATAGATAGACGGAAGTTATTTGCTAGACCTTTGCTCTGTACCGTTACCATAAGTGAAATGGGCATCGTGTAATTATATCCCAATTATCTATGTATATTGGAGGATTGAGTGACTCAAGAAATTCTTGACAAGAATGTGTATGTAAAAAATAGTTGCAGCTGACATTGATGGTCACCGTCCATTAATTTTATTCCTAGAGTCCCCCACTACCATTTCGTCCCGTAGCGTAGTAATGCAAACGTGGAGGTGTCAATCAAATCAGATAACGAGGTTTTCATATTGTTTTTTCGCTTAATACTCATATTTTTTTATTCAAATTTTATCAGTTAGTCATATTTAGTAGATTCGAATTACATGTAGAACAAAGAAAATATAATTGCAATTTATAGTATAGTAATATACAATGTATATAGTGTCAATTGCAAAAGTAATTAATGTAAATCAGTCTCCAGGTACGGGTGTTCTAGAAGCATTAAGTAAATCATGGAGTATGCGCATGCAGTATGCAGTCAGAAGAATTGTTTTGTCATTCATGTTTGTACTAAAGAAGAACACAACCCAACTTTTTTTTCTAGAGGAATGGTTTTTTTTAATCTTAAGTTTTCGTTGCATAAGAAATGTAGTTAAATGTTCTTATTTATGACTAAAGCATTTTCTTCAGGTCGAAAATTAATTTATTATAAAATTATTGAAAATCTACCGTCAGTGTTGATACGTGCACTGGCCCATGGATATAAGCCACTGTCCGAAAATGGATTCTTCCACTTGAGTAAGTGGAAGAAAGTGGATTATTAACAATTATAGGATGATAGTCCAGTTCGGACAGTGGATTAAATCCAGTGGCCGAAAA